>PVIJ01001865.1:0-149597 GCA_004024925.1 Scalopus aquaticus
TTGGAACTATTAGGAGCTATTTCTTTGATTGTACTCAGTCTAGAAGTGTTAATCTCTATGCATTTAAAATATCATTAAAATATATCCAGTAGTTCAGGAGCTGTGTGTATTTTATTGAATGCTTATATGATTCATGCAGTGGCACAGAAAATAGCCAGCACCAAAGTGTGAAGAAAGGCTCCAACTGCTGGTAGCACTTTCGTAAGAAAGTAATTGTGACATCTTCTTCTAGAAGATGCCATTGTTGGAGTTTTGATCCTAGCAATTCTCCCTTGTTCTTGGATAAATCCAAATCATTAACCACGTCATTTAGTTCTTCCTGTGTTAGTTAGTTCTTTCTGTGTGGGGTTGATGCACCGCAGTGAAAATCTGGACAACTGCATGTTGATGGAAAAGGAGAACAGGTCGGCTCACCCTTGTCCTCATCAGATGAATCAAGAGAATATTCTGCTGGAGATTCTGGAATAGGAAGTCCCTCACCATGTGGAACTGGTCTCAATGCAGACAGAATGTTTGGGTAGACGATTCTTGACTTCTTTTGCTTCGTTATTCCACCAGAAGGAGGAAGGAACCAAGCAGAAGTGACAGTCTTTTATGTGGTTGCTTGGCTCTCTCCACACCATGGGGACTGCAAACCGCATTGAGGGTCTTTTGCCATTTAACCATTGTGAAAGTTGTGTTGTACATGTAGCACAGCATATATGTGGGGCCCAAGGCTTGTCTTGGTCTCCAACCTTGCATCTGAAGTAAAGATGATAAGCCTTCTTCACTTGAGAAGTGATACTTTTCTTCTTGTTGGCAAATGGCACTTCCCCACAAATAGAGCAGAAATTGTCCACGCTATTAACACACTTTCGAGGCATGACTATTCTGTATTGTGCCTAAATGGATAAAGTAATAACATTCTATGGAACAGTAGCTTAAACTGTCTCGCACAAAGTCTGAAATATTTTCAATGATGAACATTTCCGACAGGGCTTTCTATAGTGCATGGCTGACGTCAGCTTGCTTCAGCAGCCGCCTGGCAGTAGTATTGCATTGCGTCAGAAAATGATGCAATCATTTCTGGATGATGTTTCTATGATGGTATTATGCAATGTGATTCAATATCACATCATTCTAGGCTGATTTAGGGTATTGTTGCAGTCCTACTGGCTAAATTTACATGTGAAACATATAAAATGAATTAAATGAAATATCTTCCAAACGAGAGGTAATAAAAAATTTTCAGGGTTATATTCATATTCAGCACACCAAGATACTACATATTATCACCTTTTAAAGTCAGTAATTATATCAATGTTGACCAGTGTTATTCATGGCATTCAGCTAATAAGAGGCAGATACAGACATAAAAACCAAATGTGTCCAGAGACAAAATTGTGCTAGTCACATTTACATTATTTCAACTCAGAATGCATGCTTCACCAGGGCAACACTCTGGACGCTCATTGTATGAATCAGGACAAGCTAAACTCTACTTAACATAGTCATTCAAGGATCCAACCTGATAGAAGCTCCTTTACGACAAATGATATGACCAAGGCAGGAAAAGGGGAGGTAGGAGGGCTAACAGCACCTTTTAGTGCTTGTAAGGTCCCCATGCCTGGAAGTCTCATGGCCAGTCCTCCAATCAGCGGTATGAAGGATCATAATTTGACAGATGATGTGAGGGGTAAGAGAACTAGAACATTTGTACACAAATTTATGACACCCACCATCCCAAGTGTTGTGTCAAAATAGACTATTTTCAAAAACTTTCATAATAGTATTCTGAAAACTTTTCTTATTTTATTCAATAAGTTTCTAAAATTCATCTTATTTAGAAAATCTTCTCAGACTAATTGGCAAAGTGGAGGTTGGATCTTGGATTTCTATCTTAGTTGACCTTGGATACTATTTGTAATACACATAGTCAGAAGCTTTTTCTCTTTTGATTAATGACAAACTTAGGACTTGCCTTGAAGCCAGAAGATAAGAACAAAATCAACAAGAAATGTGAAAATGGTTAAAATAGATTCGGTACACAGTAGGCACATGGTATTAAAATAGATCTCGTCTGTATTTTTCCTTCCTATGTTATACACAATAAAGGTTACATAACAAGGGCATTTTTATTGACTTGTGACTTGTTGACTTCTGTTACACGAACCACACTCTGAACTTCACTCTGTAAAGTCCATTTTAGACCAAACAGTTTCCTAAATTTCAGAAAATTTACATCACAGAAGAAAAAAATAGTTAGAATGTAACCTTTATTGAAGTCATTTTGACTAAATTAATTATTTATAGTAATGAAAATAGAGTCTAGGTCTTGTATTTACTGGCTTACCACCTCTTCTTGGACAAGCTGTCAAGCCCCACTCAGTTTCCCATCCCATGAACCATGAAGTAGAATAAAGTTCCAATACCAGTTGTAAAAAGTCAATTAACTGTCTTCAATTTCTGGGAAATAAAGTGTGAAATTAATGCTTGATCATGAGTTTGAACAGCCAAATGCTGCTGGATTTTACTTACATACCCAAGAATGGAGAGATATTCCCTCACCTACTCCTTCATTCAAGATTTTCATATTACTTCTGTTTAAAAGTTTCCATATTATTCATGCCTATACCAGAAAAGAGGGTGAAACGTGTTGTGGACATGATCAAAATTGAACTGCATGTAGGAGTACTATTTATACAACTTATTTATGAAAAGTCTGAATTTTTCTAACACATTAATTATGGTTATTAGAAAACAACTCTTTTACTATAGAAGATTCAGAACTCTTTGTGGTCAGACATTTCAATCACCAGGCCTAAAACTCCAAAATTTGAATAATCTGCATTTGTTAAATAATCAACGAATTAAGCAATGTCTCAGTAGTTTCTTCCAGAGAAGCTACTAAGTAAAAAAACCCTGAGTTAATAGTTGCAGGAAATGCTCTAATTGAGAATATACTGGCACTACATGGAGAAATAAAAACCTAATAATGTGCTTTTACAATGACAAGAGATTTCAAAGAAAGGTATATTTTTGAGTTATAGGAAATTGAATAGCTCTGACAATATTAACTGTTACCATATGGAGAAAGAAGGGAGCATTTGATGGTTTGGAGTCCATAGTGAATAAATGATATCTGGTCCAGGCTTTTTGAGACAAAGGTGAAAAGTTGGTCTAAGGATGATGTCAGCAAAATAATAGCTGTAATTGGTTCTCCCTAATGCAATATTAGGTGCAATTTCTTTTGGTTTTGCTCAACTTAAATGAGTTAAAAAATGTGTTTACTTTCACTAAGAAGAGAGCAAAACAAAAGTAGCATAAAAGTCAAGAAACTAATTGTCAATAATAAAGATTTCTGGTGTATATTCCACTAATACTTGAGAGATGCCCTTGTGAATTCTACCACTTAATGATCAGGTCTTCTCCATCTTCATTTGTATTAAGAGACAGAGCCAGGTACATTGAGATGACTCAAAGCTGGGGTTATAGAAACCTTAGTTTTTCTTTGAAGTCGTTTCTGACAATGATTCAGGGTGTGGGCCATTCTTGCCTCATCTGGTCTCCCAGGTTCTTTCTGACTTGTGTGTCTACACCTGGGTTTCAGTATACTCTCTTTGGAACAGCCTCTCAGTAACTAGCCATTTGAATATCTTGGATATGCTTCTCATGGGGTTGTTTGATTTGTTTGATGTATTCCCATCAGTATGTTGTTAAGAATAGTGACCTACTCTACCAGCACATCTGAGTCTCTATTTTGACCTTTTCTCTCATTTTAGCAAAAGAGATGGTTGTTTTTTAACTGATGCAAATCTCCCTTCCTTAAGGGCATTTATAGCACCTGGTGCAGAGTCTGTGATTAATCAATGTTTGCTGAATAATTAATAAGAAATGAATTGACTGATATGTTTTGACTCCAGGAGAGACCCTGTCTTCTATCCTATAAGTAACCAGTCCTCTCATGGATTTTCTTTTGATGAGTTATTATTTATATTCTTCCTACCAGAAGAAATTTCTTGTTCAGAATATTGTCACTACCATCTCAAGTTTATCAAAATTACATGTATAATAGAGGAAATATAGTAAAAGCAATTTCTACAAGGGAGAGACAATAGATAGTATAGTAAAGTCTTTCCAATCTTCCAAACTAAATCACATCGGTAGATGCAAATCTACCAGAGTATAGAAGTCCTTTCTAGTCTACTACAGGAGATGACAATTTTCCCAACTGTAGTTTGGAAGTTGTTAAATTCATACTAGTTTTAAACTTCCAACTTCATCTGACAGTCATAGCGAAGCATCGCAAAGTACAACAAATACAATATGAGAGATAAAAAAAAAATTGCAGGATAGAGAGGTGCATCACTTCATAATACATTCTTGAAAAATACATTATTTCTAAAATATATCCTTAATATACAACTTAGGGGAGAAGGATACTTAATGTAGCTCCCCTTCACCCTCTTCCCCCAACTGCCTCTGCATAATCTCTCTCCCCTTTTGTTGTCACCAAGAAAAGAGACCAATCAATGATGGGTGAGTCAGTGACTATGCTAGTGATTTTATTCCCTTTGCCATAAAGCTCTGGTGCCACATGACAGCACTGTGATAGAAAATATACATAAGTATATATTGGAAAATAGAATCATCTGAAAAACTAAATTATACACATGGTTATTTAATATATTTTGATTTATTTCACAACATCTTTTTTAAAGTTTATTTGTTTTTTTTTTTCCTTTTTGAATAACAGCAAATATTATAGGAAACACTATAATAACACTCAATGTCAAAACTTTCCAAAGGGCTATTCACTCACATCTGGGTACAAGAAGATACCATAGTGTAAAAAATACAACTCTCTTGTACTTATTAGAAAATGAAAAAAGGAATTATGTGATATCCAGGATATGAGAGATTCCCAGAGAGATGTCCCTGCCCTTAATGAGAAATCATAGAAAAGGCTGCCACTGCTTGCCTGGAAGCCTGGGCTTATCAGCAGGTCTCAGAGTTTAGGCCTTTGCGATATTGAGTGAAGATTATAAGCCAGATGGGCCACAAATTCTGTCAAGCCTTCTTGGCAGCTGCTCTCATTACAAAAGCCAGCCAGCCTTTTCCAAAAATAAGAATGAAGCAAATTGGGCTTATAGACCCTTATAATGCAATTGCACGCAGAGATAGGGGCCTGAGCGGGCAGGCAGAAATATTATTGATGGCTGGTGAAAACAGGGAATAAGATGTTATTAAGGCAACTCAGAGATAGATATCGATAGCTAATATAAAGCCTTTATTGGTTTACAGGCTCTAGGAAAAAGGGTTCACAGATTCGACCCTTTACTTTGCTTTTAATTTCACTAGAGGTGCAAAGTTTATGAATAAAACATATCTTCACTCATGATTCTGATATTAGTCACTACTTTCTCTATCCCTTGTTCACCAGAAGCAAGTAACATACCCTAACAACATGAAACTTAAGGCTTTTACTGAAGAGGAGGATTTTGTGGGTGTATTGGAATGAGAGTGGCCATTTTCTAGAAATGCTGGAATTCAAGAAAAATAATAAATTACTTTCAAAAGAAAATTTTCAGATCAAAAATATCAAGTTACGACATAACAGCCAAAATAGCCTATGTGATAAAATAGAAAGTACCTTGCACAACACAACTCAAGTTGGAAGAGACAGATAAGATCATGAGAGTTACCAATGAGTCATAATTTTTAGTGTTTAAGAAAACGTGGTTCTGGAATCATATTGACTTGAGAACAGGGGATCACATGGGAGAATTATTTCTTAGTTTCTTCAGACATTGCGTATTATAAGTGGGACTGATCCTTGGCTCCCATCTGCCAGGCATAACCATGATGGTGACAGTTTTGCTCAGTTTCTTCCATTCCACTAGAAAATCATGGTTAAACAGCATATAAAATTGACTGAACTAATCAACCACCCATTTGATGGGCTATTTGCAATCACTGCATTTTATTCCAAAGTATTTATAAAATCAAGGGTGAAGCAACCCAGTTTGTATTATAATTAGTTTAAAAATAGATTACAATTTGCACTTATTCTTCCCTCCCCTCCCCTCTTCCACCTTCTGCCCCCTTGATAAGTAAGATAAATGCTTATTTACTTCTCTAACCCATGTCACTGATCGGATTAGAATCTGCAATTGGAGAGGGCATTTTTACCTGGTGTATGCATGGTCATAAATAGATTGTTCAACTAAAAAGTCACTTGTCCATTTCATATACCATCTAGCAAATGCTGGGTACCCTAGCGTGTTGTCACTGGGTACCTGTTCTTCACATGTTTTCTTTTAGTCCTTAGTACTTGCCTAATGTATCACCTAATGTGACAAATCAATGCTGAGTACCCATGTTAAATTTTCTAAAGAAAACATAAGAACTTTATGAAAATATTTATCTAATAATCCAAACTATATTGGCTAGATTTGTAGAATTAAAACTTACTCACACAAAAGATAAGTTTTTCAACTTTTCTAAGTCATTAGGCTCACATTACAGAAATTTATGATATCTAAATGACCCATTGCTCTTCAAAGTATATTCTAATAATCTTGAGTTATTTTGGTTATTGGGACCAAATTTTAAGTCTATTTAGAAATCTTGGCTTCTCTGACTATATAGCAATGGTCATGAAAGCTATAAGAAAATAGTAAAATGCAAAGTGTATGTTCAAGTTAAGTTCATATCAATATTACTTCATTTATACCTGTATGGTTGAGAATCAAATAATTCTAATTGTTTACCAATATTTTTATTATTTTATATTTTTAAATGTAGACTAATTTGGCAAGGGGGATATTCACTGAAGAGAAGAATTATAATTTAAAATCTTTCAATTATTATTATTATTATTGTGGAACACCTAGTGCCATACCGTATATTTTCCATACAAGTCCATATATTTCCATGCACAGGAAATGTACTAAAGTCTGCTCTTGGTCATGTACATTTCCTTAATGAGAGGAATATCTTCCCTACATGGAAGATATTTTCAGACATTAAAACCATTTGGTGTTGTCATCTGGCATTGGAAGAGAATTGGTATTTTTTTTTCCCATCTATTTACTTGTTCTGCATAACCAGACTCAGACATTAGTAAAGCTATTGTAAATCAGTAGGTATCTTGCAGAAGGCAACAGGTTTGTAGTAGAAGGAGAAGAGGGTGTCAGTTAAAAAAAAAAAAGTGATTGCTGTAATACGAGAAGGTAGTTAATTTTCTTTTCTTTATAGTACAGACTTAGGAATGGCTTAAAATCATGATCAAAATTGTCATATCATCATGCACAAGTCAATAAAGATGAATCATTTTCCCTGATGGTTGTTTTATTTCCAATCCTACAGACTCCAGAAACTATGAACCGTTGCCTCCTTATTCTGTGGCCTCATTTCTACATTTTGTAGAGCCTATGTCCACAGGGCCACTCAAGGACATGGGATTATTTTGGTTCCTTCCTGTTCTGTGCTGTCAGGTCTTCTTAGCATCAGCCCTCATGTTGTCTGTGAATTGGCAATTGGCATACGGGAGTGAGAACTCAGGTTTCCAGCAGACAGATTATTAAAGTAGTGAGTATGAAGGAAAAGCAGGAAACATTTTTTGCACTCTCTGTTCATACTGGTGTTGCAGAATTATTTAATTAAATGGATGCTTAAGCACATACCCTAGGATAGCACCCAATTCTGCTGTTTTCATTGTACCCCTAAGTAAGTTTGGTCCAAGTTTCATTGAGGAGGAAAAGGGACTAGTTTGTCTTTTGTCAAATACTATAATTTAGACACAATTTAGATACATTTTATATGTAATTACTTAATAAAGGTAAATTAGATTGCTTAAACTACATGTCCTAACATTTATTTTCAAATTGAGTATTGGAGTTTTCTCACAAATGTTTGAATTCTCCATTTTTGTATGCTCAGCAGATAACACTGAATTTCAATGCAGTATAAAAGTCCCAAAGTTCTCCTAACTCATTACTATTTTTTTAAACTGAAAAAATAAAGTTTTTTTCATATTTGGCTGAAATGGAATTTATCACAAGATAAAGTATTTTTCGGTTTCTTTAAGAAAATCTTGATGAAAATAATAATACATAAACAAAACTAAAAGGGTTTGAGAAAAATTGACTTCCTAAGTTACTTTAGACACACAGTAATATTTTTAAAAGGCAAAAAAAAAAAAGAAAAGAAAAGAAAAACCATGCCACAACACATTAATTCTTTCTCATTAGCCATTGCAAAATGAATGAGATGAGGTGAACTTCTCTATGCTCTCAGATAAAAATGAATGGAGAACATTAGTTTACCTGTGAATGTTGATCCAAAGCAATGTTTTTTGGCTACTTCCAATTTTTTTTTAAATTTAGAATTCTGACTTTATCATGGCACAGTAAGAACACATCTTTCCCATCCCCACCCCCTACCTTCCACCTCCCTAACCAAGTGAAAATTACAGGAGATGTCATTTAATATGTTTTGTTTGCTGCACTGTTGATTATTTTCCATTTAATTTCAGCTGGGTTCCGCAGACCTCAGGATAGTTACTGTGTGCACTAAGACAGTGCACTTCCCTCACTTCCCACACAGCCAGGCTCACTGATTTTACCATTGAGATATATTAATATTCTATGGGAACAGTTTTTTTTTCATATGATTTCCATCAGAAATATTAAAAATAAATACAGTGTGTTTATAATTGTATGTGCTGCATGAATATGAGAAAACATCCACTTTTGACTTGATGATAACAATGTATCACAATGAAGGAATTTTTCAGGAAGTAGGTTGTAGCTCAATTCTTTTCAAACTCTGTTCTCTTTTGCTACCCACACACTTCTGGTGCTAATAATGCATTTACATTGACAAAATATCTTTGATTTTATAACACTGTAACTGGATGCTAGTTATACTAGGTGGTGGGAGTTAGAAAGTTTTATAATAGTGCATGGAAATGAGAGTGAATCACCGGGATGCATCACATTGTAAATGATTTTATTATTTGAAAAAGCATTTTGGCTTGGTGTAAAAAAATGCAAATGCTCTGAAATCTTACAGATTATTATGAAAGATACCTTGATGAAGGGTAACAACCTAAGTCTGATAACTATAATATGACTTCTGTATAGGCTTACCAAAAATAATTTGTGATGCTGCAAGGAACTTTTTAGTTATAAAAATCAATTGACCATTTTAGAAAACAAACTGAATTATATTTTATTCATATTATATAAAATGTTATAAAGTCATTGTCTTATGAAAAGCTGAGCAAAGAGAGTGAAGCCAAAAGTTAGAGGAACACAAATATTATGTAATACTTTTGTATTACTGTAAATAAGAAAAAATACAATTTCCCTAGATTTGGAGAATGTCATATTTATTTGCATTTTGAAGTTTCTAATTTCTTGTGATTTTTTTTCAGTTAAAAGTTTCTTTTTTTTTTTGAGATTTATTTATACAATCTGAGGTACAGGCCAGAGGCGCGGAGCGGCGAGAGGGCTCACCAGAGACAGAGTGGGGAGCAGAACAGGCAGATCAGAAATACACTGCTGAGGGGCGCAGCGGGCGAGGCGGCGGGAGAGGTCTGCGGCACCATGTGGGATCCTTCCCAGCTGGGCTTCGAACTCACATTGTGAGCTGCTGACAGCTCCAAGCGCAGCGCTCAGCCGCTGCGCCACCAGGGAGGCCCAGTTAAAAGAGTTTCTTAACTTGCATTCTCATTTATAGTTTTATATTATTTTAATCGAATATGGCAATACTGTTCACACTGTGGGCCCCTTCATACACAGATCTATCCTGTATTAGATAAAGCAAATTTTTACATAATATAAATCCTGAATGTGAATCCAGAAATATAACTAACAAAAGAAGAGAAAGGCGTGACACGGCTGCCCTCTTTGTAAGTAAAGATGACTCCTTTGTCATTTTGATAAGTGATATTTAGTAAATATTTTAAACCTTATAACTCAAGAAACATGGGCCTATTGTTAGAAGTTATAAATATGGAAATAAGAATATTTAACAAAAGTAAAACCAGTGTTTAACTTAAATTATATAACTGTTGGGTAAAGAAAGATAAAAGTTCTATAAAGATGAAAAAAAGGTCATTTCCATTAAGGGATCTCAACAATTATCAATATACTGATAATAAGGGCTACTTGAACACCATTTTTGAATCAGTTTTAGCCTCTGCCAATAACTGGGGGGAGCTTTGATATATGTGGGTATGGAGAGACTCAGAAAAATGAATAGATAACCTTCCTCCCCCATCTGAGCCTAATTTTTGCACCCATGACATACCACAGAGTGACTGTCCTATCACACCCACTTTGAAAATTCCACATCAAAGTCAATGCAAACAGACAGAAATATTCACCTTCAAAACTCTTGAACTAAATCACAATATGCAGGGTGATGTGTGGGGCCAGTCATCTATTTATTTCCAATTACCTGAGAATAGCAAGAAAAATTTGCTTCCAATATTCTTGCACCCCAGCTGGTTGTCAGCTTTTTGGGATGTGACACCCAGGGTCATTGATGCCAGAAGCACTTGCTTCCTAGGAGAACTGACTAAATGTTTCGCTGTGCTGCCTGCTGTTGGCTCAGCTGCTACTTGCTCTGGTTGCACTTCAATTTCTCTTTTCATTTTAGATCTTAGTCTCCTTTTTTTCCATTATACTGAGTAATATATGACTCTGAATGATGTGTGTAATGGGAAACTGATGTTATGTGTGTACTTTATTGACACAACTGACAACGAAAGGCTTAGCCTACATCTCTAAGTAGTTCAATTTATTGTTTGCTATCCCCCCACTTACCAACATGTATTGGTAAATGAGAGAAAAGAGGGAAGAATTGCAATTTCAACTTTCCCCACACATTTAAGAAACCTAGCTTCTAGTCATTAAACTCGAAGCAAGCTGTTTCTTCTCCTAGGACTTCAGATACTGGGATATGTGTTTCATTGCTACACAGCTGTCGATTGGCCTTGGGAAATCTTTCTCATTCAACAGGAGAGCAACTGGGGGCTTCATTTTCATCATGACATCACTGCATCCTGGGCTGTCCTCTGAAAATATCTCTACCCCCTTGACCGAAAGTGAGCTTCTTTGTGCTTTAACTTTGTTCCTTCTGTGCAACACAGAAATGTTTAAGCTTCCCAAAGAGGCCTATGGTGATGGTAAGACACTGAGAGAAAAAATCCTTCAGATTTATGGTAAAGGAAATTTTCGTTTTGTGCTTTCTGTTTGCACCTAGGAATTATGGTTGATGTGCATTAACTGGGGAATGCCCATCTGTATCCCCCTTGGTATAGTGAATGTGGACTTCTGCTTTCCAATTAACTGTATTTATAAAATAATGGCTTGTTTATGTGCTTGAATATTTGTGTGAAATTATTTAGCTGGTTTAATTAAATAAGTACATTGTAGAAATCACCGAGGTTTGGCAACCAAAAATGTAAATACAAAAGTTGTTTAATTTTTTACAAGAGATCAAAGAATTGTAATTCTGTGTGTGTCAGAGAAATGGAAGGGTTCAAGATCTTTTAATGCAAACAAGAACAATTGATAAAAGAAAACAATATTCCTGTACACTAAAATGCCAATCTACCATTAATACCTACTGATAATCCTATGAACTTTATCTAAGATTGTGTATGTGTTTGTGACTGTGTGTGTATGTCTGTTATCTTTTGCTTTACATACAAACATATATACAAGAATATTTATTTTATGCACATTTTAATTGTTACATTGAGAACACTTTATTCCTTGCAAAAGTAAATCTGATCAGAAAAATATCCTGTGTAGAAATGAGATAATGGGGATGAAATACTTTGTAAACCACAACATATTATACCTATGCTAATAATTTCTACTTGAATTGTCTGTTATTGTAATTATTAATGCATTAATAAAGTGATCACTTACAGCAATTTCCAAGATATAACAAATTCTTTTATTTTAAAAGATTTATTTATTTATGCATACAAGCTTAGGTACAGTCCAGAGGTGTGGGGCAGTGAGAGGGTTCACCAGAGACAGAGTGGGGAGCACAACAGGCAGATCAGCGGAAATACACTGCTGAGGGGAGCCGCGGGCGAGGCAGGAGAGGTCTGCCACGCCATGTGGGAATCTCCCTGGCCGGGCGTTGAACTCGCATCGCCGCTGCCAACAACTCCACAGCACAGCTTAAGGTAAATATAAATTATTTTTTTAACTGTTTTGTGCCTTACAAGTTATTTGACATGCTTGCAATCACCAATGCACAATCAAGATAGACCTTAATGTGCTTCTAAAAAACACATTACCTGATTATTTTGAATGGACAATTTATGTTTTTCAATATTAATCAAATCACAGATTCCTTTATGTTGATCAATTTATTCAATGAGTATGTATCATGTTGTAATATTATGTGCCAGCCACTCTTCTAATATCACCAGTATAGCTAGCTATGAACAAATGCACAACAGTCTTTCTAATTGGTACATTGGGTTCAGTGAAGAAACAATTAAATAACCACATAAATATTTCAACTTTATTACAAGTACTACTGGGGAAGAGGAAAGGAATGTGCAGGACAGATAAGCTGAATGTCCAGTGAAATTAGAGCAAGATAGAGGACTGATCAAAAAAGGCTTATCTGGGGCCTCTCTGGTGGCACAATGGGTTAAGTCTCAGCCTATGAAGCTATCTGCAGCCACTGCAGCACAAGTTCCATACTTGGCCAGGGAGCTTCTCACATGGCACAGCAGAACTCTCCTGCTTCTCCTGCTGCTCCCCTCAGCAGTGTACTTAAGCTGATCTGCCTGTTCTGCTCCCTGCTCTGTCTCTGGTGAATCCGCTCGGTGCCCCACACATCTGGCATGCATCCCAGTTCTTTTATGCAAAAATAAATCTTTTTTTTAAAAAAGACTTATCTGAGAATGAGAAATGAATGTGAGAAAAAGGAGGAGTTAGAATGGTAAGTGTGATGTAAGTTCTGAGGCAGTCGTATTCAAGATTAACCGAGAAGGAAATGGAGACGCTGTCTTAAAGAAAACACATCAAATGCTTTAAAGTTCGACCTTGGTGAAATGAAAACTGATAGGAATGAAGCAGAGGAAATTAGCATAAAATGAAGAATTACTTAGTCTGGAGATAGAAATTGGTGGTGGGGAAAGAAGTAGTTGTGTTATCTGGGAAGGAGTGCACTGCAGAAGTTCAGAAAGACACTGATGAGGGACATATCCACTAATAAAATAAAAGAAGCTTATGTGAATGAATGATAGTCTACTCTTTATTTCTCTGGTAGAGGAGGTGGAGAAGAATCAGTTGAGACTAGATATATTTGTCATAAGAATATGTAATATTAACTACAGGTTGAAGAGAGGAATGAAGAAGAAACATTTCAATATTATCTTTTTAGATTCATCAAAAAAATGAAATGTATTGAGGTATTGGATACTGAAGGAATATAAATGTGGAGCTATCTCTAAAGTTCATTTTAGTAACTCTAATTTGTGATGTCTCTTAGACATCTTCATGGTGCTGGAGAAGTGATCTGAAATGTTGGGGTACATGGATGGACAGTGGATATGAATTGTATGTGTTGTAAATGTTATAAAACCTACATTATTGTCCTTATTTTATAGGTATCAATTTGAGATTTAGAAATAAAAAACTTGGCCAAGGGCAAAGGACTAGTAATGAACAAGCTTTCTGAGTCCAGAGTCAAGTTCTTCATCCCTTTGGACTTCCTCAGTCCCTACTGCAACAGTTTATACCTAGATTTTTTGATAAATATGTACCAACCATTGATATCATCACACAACATTTTACCCCTGCACAAGTTCAGACATGCCAGTAAATAAATTCAATGAGGAAAGGCAACGCTTAATAAATACAAATTGTGTTCTGCATATAATAGTGAAATACAATAAGAACTCCCTAAACACTTATTGACTGATAGCTAGCAATTAAGTTTATTTTGTATTTTCTCATCAGTAACATTGTGGAATGAATAGGTAAAATGTTCCTAATTCCATGATAAATTTTGTAGTATTCTGACATTTCACCAATATCACAGTGTTAAGATTATCTCCCATGATTCTTCATCATCAAACTACTTTAATTAAAAAGTTCTAAATCATTGTCTTTATTTGTGCATTGAGTTTACTAGTGATCCATTTCAGCAAATGTTTCTGTGTGTGTGTGTGTGTGTGTGTGTGTGTGTGTGTGTGTGTGTAATATGTGCGTATAGCTGTCAACTAAAAAACTGAAAACTGTACCTTATCAGTTATCTGACAGGCTTGGGATCACCAAAGCACAATCTTGTTATATAAATGTTACATAACATATATCTATAACATATATAAATGTTGCATAACATATATCTAAATATATAGATATATGTAACTTTATTTGGGTATTTGTTAAACTCCATACTTTCCTCATTGTGTGATCCCCTGGCACTCATTTACCACTTATTGTCTCAGTTTTCATATTTTGTAAAATGTGGGTGATGACAATAATATCTAACTCATGTGATTCTCATAAACTGAGTTAACACTTAGAAATCCTCACCTTAAAGTTAGTATGTCACTTAGGTAGAATGATATTGATGACTGGTGAATAAAACAACATTGTGTGTTGGACATTGACAACCCTTGTGTAACTTAATACTTTGATGTACTTTCAAAAGGGACAAGGAAAATGTGTTGTCCATTTGACTATGTGCTTTGTGATTTCATTGTTTTTCTATGTCATCTTCGACTTTGGTTGCTTATATTTCCTAATATCCTTCCAAAATGCAATTATTCAGTGCTAGTATACAAAATTGTTATTATCTTGAAGGTAAGTTAAACACACTTGTTTTTTCCATTCATTGCTCATGCAGCTGAGGGGAGAGTTTTGATATTTTGGAAAATACTGACATGTAACTAACATGTATTCAACTAACTTCATTTTGTCTGCTCTTAGACAAAATAACATTTTTCTCGGAAGCGGTCTTGTGAAAACAAGATGCACAGAGGAAAAAGAATGTGGAAGAGAAATATAAACCTATTTTGTTGGTTGGTGTTTACTTCTAATAAATAGCAAAAGAAGTCATCCCTTCTCTTTATGGAGCAGTTTTAGTTGTGCCCTGAAAATTGCATTTTAACATAGGCTATTGCCTCTATTTAAAAGTTCATCATTTCTTTAGTTTTGTGCTGGCAACAATGTTTTTGCTATGTAAGTGTGACTACATGGGCCAGGTACCGTAACTGCCTGACAAAGCCCAGAGCACTAGTATGGATGGAAAGCAAATTAACCTGCCTAGTACCGAATTTGAACACACTGTTTTTTGTGATGTTTTATTGTGATGACCCAAGATTTTATCAATTACTCGGAATTGTTGCTGTGCAGACATTTGGACAGTTATTTCCAAAGCTACAAGTGTCCAAGAAAATAATTTCTACAAAGACCTAGCAGGTTCCTTTACTTGTAATCAGGCGGTCTTTCTGTAGAATGGTAACTCCCTGTGGTAGGAGAGTTATGCTGAGACTTCTGTAGATATTGTCATGCACTTATGTTTTTGCATCATTCTCTAGTCTTCGTCTACCCATGTAGGTGTACTGTCTGTGTGGTAAAAATCTTGCAAGCAGCAACACTGAAATCAAATTAACACTTTATTAACTTCACAGGGAAGGAAGAGGAGAAAGAAAAAAAAAAATAGGTGATTACTTGGACATTTCCTGGTGCTGAAGCATTGATTCAAAAGCTCTGAAGAAACAACTGTCATGCAGACCAGCTTGAAGAGACTATGGACTACAAATATGGACGTATCTTAATGGGTGCTTATACGGTAAGATTTTATTATCCTCTGCAAGCCAAGACTGGATAGAAAGGGGTTGAGAGAACAGGTAATGCAGTAGAGCAAGGGTAGATTTTGATGGAGGAAAGTCACAAAGGTGGTTTGTGTGAAGAAGAGTATCCTTTCAATTTGGGGAGATTTTCTGGTATATCCTTTTCCCTCCCCAATGCTAGTGAAACTCCAAGACACTTCTATGAATAGGGGTTATTCTATTTACTTTGAGCATATATGTAGGCAATAGACCTGAGAGCTGTGCCTATTCCTAACTGAGCAAAGGTGAGAAGTAGAAAAAAAAATTATGAGAGGGTCAAAGGAGGGAACAATCTTCATCAGGCAAGAAAGAGAAATTTTTACAGCGGTAAGTGTAACAATCATGTGTCACTTAACAATGGAGATACTCCCAGAAAAGTTAATTTAGGTTATTTGCCTCCACTAGTCTTTACATCTAGATCCCCAGCTCAGGATTATACTGGAGAGAGGAAGGACATGGGATGTAAATTGAATTTAAGATTAAAGTTTTAAAATGACTTCAGTTTTTATAGCTAGATCAACTGGAAAGTTATGGTTTCTGCCCAAGATGTCATTAAAGGACAGGAGGGGGAGATTTAGCAGAGCAGCCCTGAGCCAGTATTTGTAGAAAAGATTCATATTTATACCCTACTGCATAATTTAGAATCATCAATAAACTGGTGATATATAATACGTATAATACCTATGGAGAGAAAAAATAATGATAAATCATCTTGTTTATTTGAGTGTTTACTTGTTTATTTTCTCTCTCCTTCCACTAGATTATAAGCTCCATTAAAATCCCAGCAAAAATAAGTGAGTTTTATAGTTATACTGCATTAAATCAGCCTAACAATTGTAAAATATGAAAAGCAAATTTTCTCCATCCATCAATGTTTATTATTAGACATTTAAATTTCCAAGAATCTCTGAGTCTTCTGCTGTCTCAAGACTCAATAATTCAATTGCTCATTTCCCCATTTAGTCACTCAATAAATATGTATTCAAGTTCATACACACTGCAGTATGTTAGGTAGTTTTGGGGCTGCAAGCATACTTAAGAAACAGTTTTTTTTTTTTTTTCGCAAAACATAAAATCTGAACTGGGCCAACAGGATGGAATTCAATAAATTAGGTGAGAAGTTATAAATTAAAGAATGAAGTTATATTTATAGGTGCTGGATGGTCAGGTCTGGGATTATCAGGGAAGAATTCATAGAAGCTTGGAGTACAAGATGGCTAAGAGAGCTGGCTGCATTGGAGGAGAAAGTGAGGGTGTAAAAGAGGAAGTTAATTGGGGACTTTAGGGAGATTTGAGGGTCTCTGAAAAATAAAATCAACCAATAGGTAATTATTTGTAAGGTCTGATTAGGGTATACTTAGAATACATTACTGAGGAGTTTGACTTAATAGAAAACCAAGTATCCTTTTTTTTTTTTTTTCCCCAAAGGAAGACATAAAACCCAGGATAGGGTGGGGAACATAGGTAGAACTTGCAGCAGTTAACTTATGTACGGTTAAGATTGGGGTGAGATCTAAAGATTGGGATGAGATTCAGCATTTGGGTGGGACTGAGTTGCAGAAGTAGAAATACCCAGAAGCAAAGTAATAAGCTGTCGCGTTCCTCCTTCTCCCAATCACTATTATAAGTCAATTTATAATCTCAGATGCAATATTTGCAATGTGATTAACATGATTTTAGAATTGTATTGGGGATAATAAATGGAGAATAGTGATTCTAGCCCAAACTTCCTTAGCTAACTGGTTTGAATGAGAAATTTAGAGAACTATGGAGAGCAGTTTTTCTCCCCATGGTATAATCCAGGAAATGTATTAATATATGATTATTACATTTGATGTAAACAGTAGGGGCCAGTATTTGTGAAGCTAACTACTTGCATGGTCTTGTGACTCAACTACTGGAACATTCGGGATGTGAACAAACTGAAAACTTAAGTTTTCTTCAGGTTGCTTTCATCTTTAAGAAAAACTCTATGAGTACTGATCAATATGCTGTGCAGAGCTTCTTCCGAAACTGCTGGATAATTTTTACTGCAGTTATAATTATAACATTTACTCATTTTTTGGTGTAATTACTGATGCTCACAGTAGCTCAACTTGAATATTTCAAAATCATTTGAATATTAATTTTAAATATATTTCTTCTGTTTGTTCTTTTATTTTAGCTGCTCCAGTTGCTGACTTTCCAAGAGAATCCATAAGGAAGGTCACTTCCCTGGAACCTGCCTGACCTTTGCCACTAAATAATGTGGTCAGAGCACATGAATCGTGGTTCTCAGTGTCGTGAACGGTGGCGTGATGGGTACATCTCTTACTTTGTTTTAACTATTTCATTAGTTTTAAAAATTAGTTTTGAAAATTCAGCTACATTTTACATTTCTTGAGAGAAAAAGTGGTGAATCATAAGATGGTGTAGCCACTGGGCAATTTTGTTATTTCTTTTTAATAACTACTATGTCTGAATATGATGCACTACCATCACATTCCATTGAATCATTTTCTTTGCCTTTTAGAACTAGAAATGGGCTGGCAATTTTCTTTTTGTGACTCAAATGCTGTTACAACTTCTAAGTTGTCAATGACCTCTCTCCCCTGCAGACACCCATTGGTATTTTCTGGAATCTCTTCTCAGAGCCTTTCATCCTCAGCCACCTCTCACAGTTCCAATTGCAGCTCCAATTGCCGAGGGAGCTGTCTACCCTACAACCTGGAAAGGCTAAACTTTTAGTGACCTAGGAAGCCTTTATTTAGAGTATTAATAGAAAACTCTTAGGTCTGGTTGTGAGCTCTTTTTGAGATAATTTAATTTTCTTTGCACTGATTCACCTTTTGATGGACAGAGAAGAGCGCACAATTGTAAAGAGTCACAGTAAAGAAGTCTGGGGAGGCAAGCCCTGGAGAAGCAAGTGTAGATTGTAAAGCTGACATTAAAATATGTTCAGTTCAAAGTAGATCCGTTTAGTATGAAACAACAGTCTATGATCACAATTTGTAAGGAAGCCATTTTATTTCCTGCATCTCTAATGTTCTTGTTGACACGAAGGCACCCGGTAGCCATTTACATCATGCCAATTCTTTCTGATATATACTGCTGGTCTAGAAAACAGGCTTATATGGAGTTGCACATTAAACTGCACTAAAGAGTGTTTAGTAATTAGGAAAAACCTCTTTGCTTATCATTTTTAAGGATTTTTTTTTAATTCCATAGCAGTATCTTTTTTATTTTTCAAAGAGTGATCTGAATTGAATGCCCTGGGAATAACTGCTGGACTTCAGAGTGTAACAGGTCACTAACATTAAAATAGTTTTCTAATTTAAAATGATTTATAGTTAATATCTGAAAGAAGATTTATGGAAAGTTCTGTGATATATCAGGGCCTTTCTTGAACATACACCAAATCCATCCATACCTTGAGTAATATGATATTTTTATAGGCAATTAAAACCTTGTGCCATTATATTCCACGTCTGGCTGTGCCATAGTTTATTAATCCAGTCATCTACTGAAGGACATGTTGGGTGTTTTCAAGTTATGTCTTTATGAATAAAGCTACCAGAAACATCAGTCTGCAGGTTTTCGTGTGTCTTAAATTTTCAGCTACTTTGGGAAATGCCAGGGAGTGGGATTATGGTTATCACACGGTAAGAGTATGTTTAGTTTTGTAAGTAACTGTCAAACTGTCTCCCAAAATGGCTGCACCACTTCACATTCCTTTCAGCAATGAATGAGAGTTAATTTTGTTCCGTGTCCTTGTCAGTGTTCAAGATGTTGGCCATTCTAACAGGAGTGTAGTGGTATCACATTATTGTTGTAAGTTGCATCCTTGTGATTTAAATGACAGTTGATGTGGAGAATCTTTTTATAAGATTAGCTGCAATCCGTTTGTCTTTGGTGAAGTGTCTGTTTTTACCAAGTTTTTAATCTCACTGTTCTTATTGGTGCATTTTAAAGTTCTACCTGCATGTGTGGATGTGTATTTTGTGTTTGTATATTTATGTGTGTGTATAAATTGAAACATTTATCTTACAGATTTATATATATTGTATATGTGTACATAAATATGTACATGCATATATATGTGTGTGTGTTTGTATATATGGATACACACACACTTGGTTCTTGGTTTCTATGGAAAAAAATATGTAGATGTGAATATGTATGTGTGTGTGTGCGTATAGGATATCAATCCTTTATCAGATATGTCTTTAGAAAATATTTTCTCCTAGTCTATGCTGCCTAGACTTGTCATTCTTTTGACATTGTCTTTCACAGAGTATACGTTTATATTTTTTCTTCATTGATTACTTTTGTGCTATATCTGAAGAGTTATTGTCATGCCCAGGGTCATTTAAATTTTAGTCTAAGTCATCTGCTAAGACTTTTATACTTTTGGATTTTACGTATAGTCCTATCATTCATTTTGAGTTAATTTTTGTGAATTGTTTGTCTTCATTTTTCATCTTTGTCATCTGACATTGCTCTGCAGCTTTCTTCAATGTTTTTGCCGTGTGGTTTTTAGAGTAATAATAACCTCATAAAATGAATTAAGTATTCCTTTGGTTTCTATGCTCTCAAAAGATTGTAGAGAATTGGAATACCTTTTTCCATAAATACAGAATTCACCAGTGAAACCAAATGGGACTGATGCTTTCTCTTTTAGGTTATTTATTATTGATTCAATTTCTTTATTAGAATAGGCCTCATCAGACTGTCTATCTCTTCTTGTGTAAGTTTCAGAAAGCAATGTTTTTCAAAAAACTAGTTTATGTCCTCTAGGATATAAAATTTGTAGGCATAGAACAGTTCATTGCCCTCCTATTGTTTTCATGTCCATGTCCTCTCTTTCATTTCAGACCTGAGTAATTTGTGTCCTTTCTCTATTTGTCCTAGTTGGCCTGGCTAGACACTTCTAAACTTTATTGAGCTTTTCAAATAACCTATATTTTAGTTTATTGATTTTCTCTATTGATTTCTTGTTTTCAATTTCATTGATTTCTGCTCCACTTGTTATTTCTTTTCTTCTACTTACTTTGAATATATTTTGCTTCCCCCCCCACTTTTATAAGGTGGAAGATAAGATCTGTATTCTTTACTAATATATGCATTTAATGTTATACCTATTAAGAATTGCTATCATCACATAATTTTTGATAAGCTGTATTTTCATTTTCTTTTAGTTCAAAATATTTATTAATTTCTTTTTAAATTTTTTCTTTACCAATGTGGCATGGTCTTTAATTTCCTTCATTGGGAGATCTTTTTCCATTTATCTGTTGTTGATTTCTAGTTCAATTCCTAAGTGATATGAGTATAGACAATATTTGATTAAAATTTGCTAATGGCATTGTTTATTTTTCATTCCATTCTGACAATCATTTAATTGATGCATTTAGACTACTGATATTCAATGTGATTGTTGATATATTGGATTAATATGTACCTTATTTGCTATTCTCTTCTATTTGTTGTACTGAATCTTTGCTCCTATTTTTGATTTTACCCTTTCTGTCTTTGTGGTTTTATGTGATCATTGAATGTGATTCCATTTTCTCTCCTTCCTTGCTGTACCTTTTATACTCCCTTCTTAACTTATTTTAGTGGTTATCCTAAAACTTGCAATATACAGTCTACAACTAATCCAAGTCCACTTTCAAATAACTATGCCACTTCACCAGTACTGTGAATAACTATTCCTCCATCTCATTTAATATTATTGTTGTTGATTATTTCACTTATATATCATATATAAACATACATATATGTGCATATAATAGATAAGCTATATAAGTAAATAATCTCTTTTGATATTACAATCTTGAAATAAGTTTTGTTAGATGAAATAATCATAAAAAAAATATTTTACGGGTCGCCCTGGTGGTGCAAGGGGTTAAGCGCACTGCTGTGGAGCTGTTGGCAGTTGCAGCATGAGTTTGATGCCTGGCCTGGGAGAATACCACATGGCAGCAGACCTCTCCTGTCTTGCCCACTGCTCCCCTCAGCAGTGTATTTTGGTCGATCTGCCTGTTCTGCTCCCCACTCTGTCTCTGGTGAACCTTCTCACCGTCCCATGCCTCTGGCCTGCACCCCAGCTTGTATGCAAAAATAAAATAAATCTTTAAAAAAATATTTTACCTTCACTTCTTTCTTCTCCCACTCTTTATTTTATCTAGATCCTCATTTCTGATATTTATTATTTTCCTTCTATCTAAAGATTCTCTTAATATTTTTTGTAAGTCAATCATTTCTGGTTCTGATATTCACTCTGTCTCTTAATTTTGTACTGGGCCTTTGGTATATCTTGCAATTTTTTTTTTTTTCTTGAGGACCTGATATGTTGTTCCTGAAAAAAGGAACTGCTGCCAGTATTCTCTTAGTAATAGGGAGGTGAGGTGTGAGAAGAGAGGCTTTCTATGGTGCTATGACCAGGTCTCAATCTTTTAGTGAGTCTTTCTCTGGACTATAAATTTCACAATTATTTCTCAGTTTCTGTTTCTGCTTCTTTTCTCCCCCCCCCCCCACCTCTCCTCTTAGCTGAAATAATGTGGCTAGAGTAGAGTTGAGTTTGGCATTTCCCTTCTCCTATGGGATAGGCTAGAGCCAGCTGGAGTTGAGTGTTTCTCTTCCCCCTTGCTAGTCAATCTGGTAACTAACCCAGCAAGTTAGGCTCCAGTAACTAGTTCCTTCGGTGGGTAGTCTTTGCTAAAAAGAATACAGTGCTCTCATATATTTTGAAATGATTAATTTTCACCTTCTACTGCCAGGAGTTTTGGAAAATTCTCCTTCAGAATTTACTGTGGGAAACTCATTGAAACCCTAGAGGTAATTCTCAGAGTATTGTGGAATTCCCCCTATGACTAGTTACCTGAGGGGTTTTAATTGCGCCCACGTTGAACTCCAGTAATTCCTCAATTATAGCTCAGGTTTTTCTGCTAGTGCAGTGCTTCCAAAGGCAGTTTCCACTGAAGACTACTTCAGTAAACTCTGATGATGTATACTTACCCGTCTGTTTCTTCAATCTTTGGGGCATTAGTTTACACTAGGTCTGTAAAAGTGCCACTTTTATGCATTTAAGATGAGTTGTTGGCTTTTCCATTTGTTAAGTTTTTATTTTGTTGTTAAGATAGAGTAGTAACTTTCAAACTCCTTATATGAAGAACCAACAGAAATTGGAATTCTCTTAAAATGTTAGTTTCATTTCAGCAACTATAGAAATATAAAGGATAAAATCATTGATATAAAAGAGTTCAGCATACCTTAGTATATAAAAGTTGACCATTTAAGGCTGTATTAGCATTAAATGGCTCATGTAATTCACTTGTGTAAAATTGCCAAGTCTTATTATTTCAGATATTAAAATAAGCAAAGAAGATTGAGCATTTAAGCACGTGGTGACTAATTCAACCTCAAAACACTCAACATGGTGCTGTTGTCTAGAACAGTACAACTAGTGATGGAAAAAAAAGGTGAGACTGAAAGATATTGATGATCCCTTATTTATCGCCAATAATTCAGCAACATATGAATTTGCTATTATTATTCTGATGATACATATGATTCTGACACTGAGATAATTTTTATAATTAGTTGAACATTACTCAAATCATGATGGACTGCTAAATCTACTATTTGCTGACAAATCTGATACTTATGGACAAATCTTAAATGCCACAGGTTTTTCTGGCCATTTATTCATATATTAATTATTTCATTTACTTCTGCAAGCAGATTTTAAATTTGGTGTCTGAGTTTCATGTTACATTTGATGTAACAGAATCTTAGAATATTTTTGTAAATTAATTAGAAATGTTCTCATATTAGTAAGGGCTGAATTATATTTGAAGCCAAATCAATGGGCACCTTTGTGGTAAAATGTCACACTATGTGCCACACACAAATCAGCAAGAAGGAAATGATATTTCCAACTTTTTTCAAAATACATTCAAACAAATGATCTATATTCATAACCATGGAAGAGGCTTCCTTACAAAACCAAGAAACAATGTTATCTTTTAATTTTCAAAAAAGACTATATGAGAGTTTAGAAGTACTCAAGTAGTACTTTAGGGAAAAAAATAAAAACGGGAATCCCACATTATCCAGCAATAACTCTGCAGGTTATTTACCCAAAGAATATAAAAACTCTGTACAAAAAGACATATCTATACTTATGTTTACACAATCACTTTCCATAAGTGACAAGACAACTGGATAAAAAAAAATTGTGGAAAATATATATGTTCAATGGAATGCTACTCGGTTGTTAAAAAAAATGATGAAATATCATCTTATGAAACAAAATGGATTGACCTTGAGGTGATGATGTTAAGGAAATGAGTCAGAAAGTAAAAGTGGGTATCAGAATATAAATGATAAAAAAAATACTCGCAAAGCACAACAAAAACAAATGTTAGACTTAGTGAAAATTATACTTGGTTACTAGTATATTGGTTAATTAATTGGTTAGTTAATTCTTGGGTAATTAATTCAGGAACTTTCTCCTCCTCAACTTTTTTGTTTTTTCTCGTTCAGGGGCATTCTCCCAGGAAGACCTAAAAGCAATTAATGACCTGATAAAAGGTCATTGACATTCATGTCAAAGGACAGAATTTGAATTACCTGCAAGTCAAATATGTATACAAATGTATGGATACCCTCAGTTGTAAGCCTTCTTTACAATTTGTATTTTCTCTCTGCCACCTCTTGAACAATGAGTTCCACAGCTGGAACTCACTTGGCATCCCCATTTATTATTCAAAAAGTTTCTCAATCAAACTTCTCATAGGATAGAAATAAGCCCTCTTTCTCTTCACTTATATGTAGTTCCTGCAATTCTGTTGCCTGCTTGAAATATAGTTCTATTTCGCATACTAAGTTTTATTATCTTCTCTTTCCCCTGCTTCCTTCACAAATAGGGTGCCACTGTGCTTTCTTGGAAACTTCCTCACATTTGTCATTCCATTGATGTAAACGTACTATTAGTCAATTCAACATTCAAGGTGAGTTCATAACACTGACTTACAGAGGAGCATTACAGTATTTTCCATATCATTCTCAATCATATCCTCATTTTTCCCCAACATTGTACGTTGAAATACTCACAATGATGCATAGATCTTTTTCCTGAGAGGTTACAATGCAGAGTGAAATAAGAATACTTTCTGGTAATATATTACTTGTCACATAGTGATTTCAAAGCACTTTGTTAACAAAGAAAGATTATTACCATCAATTTAATGGGAACTGAAACACATAAGTTAAATTACTTTTTCAAAGTTGAACAGAAAGTAAGTTACTATATTATGAACATAATTCATGTTTCTGTCATTATAGTGTTTAATTCTATCTAGTGGAACACACTTCCTTTCAGGCTGTCTTCTACATAACAATTTACTGCCCACTTGGCAGAGCAGACGCTCAAATTCATGGTTATAAGAATCCCTTGTATGGAGGCAGTGTCTGGATTTACCTAATCACATGGTGACATGACTTGGATTGGATGAAGCCAAACTGAAGTGCGTCACTGCATTTAGAACTGCTCATATTTTCATGTCTGTGGTTTTCAGTAAATTTAATAAATGGTCATTATAGAAATTCAGAGAATAAAAATAGTCAAAACTAACAAGAAAAAAAGAAAAACACATCCACTTTTTTGAGCACCTGACATCACAAACTAATTTTGGTATTACTTTCTTCAGTTATATGTATAAGCAGTATAAGCATATGTGTGTGCATTTAAACACTGGGATTATAATTATATATAACTTGAATGTATTTATTTTAAAATTTGAACGTTAATGAGATTTTTTTCACAACATACTTTTAAAGTGTTCTTAATTTTCATATGTATTTGCATATGTATACATGCAAATATAGAAGTAATCTACTTTAAAATTTCATTATGATTGACAACTTTTGTTGATTTTTATTACCATTTATAAAATTTTCTACGATCCTTATATATTAGTCAAATCATCAGTCTCTTCGTTTTGGATGATGCTATTCTTTATTCTTTATAGTATTAAAAAATATATATGCAATCCTAAGAAACTGAGTCACTTCCCTAAAACTTTTTTCTAAAAGATTTTTTATAATTTTTAAATGTAAGAATTTATTTATTTGGAATTTGTTTTTATTAATGTACAGTTTCATTAACCTCTGGCATTGGGCACCAGGAAATAACATTTTTTAAAACCTTTCCAGGTGATTCTAATATATAAGCAGCACTGAATATAAATACTTTATGTAAAACATAAAATTAAAAACATATATAAAAAATAGCTATTGAAAATACTTTTTAAAACTTATTGGTATCAGTGTATAAATTTACATTAGATGTGTAATTTTTTCAGCTGAATCCTGTAAATTCTAATGCATAGCAGTTTCACTATCATTGTTTGATAAAATTTCTTTCTTTTCAGTCTTTCTTTACCAGTGATACAAGTATTGTGTAAGAAAAAGTCCCCATCTCCTTATAGTGGCACAAGGGGTTACGTCTCAGCACTATGAAGCTATCACCAGCCACTGCAACATAAGTTTGATACCCAGCCAGGGAGCAAACCACATGGTGCAGCAGACCTCTCCTGTCTCGCACGCTCGCTCCTCCTCTCAGCAGTGTATTTCAGTTGATCCGCCTGTTATCTGTTATGCTTCCCACTCTGTCTCTGGTGAGTCCTCTTATCCCCTCCCCCCACACACCTCCAGGCTATACCCCAGTTCTTGTATGCATAAATAAATAAATCTTATATATATATGTATATACATATATACATATATACACATATATATACACACACATATATATACACATATATATACATATATATATATATATATATATATATATACTCTTTTAAAAAAGGATGCATAAACTCTAATTGTAAAGGATATATGCACTCCTATGTTCATTGCAACATTTTTTACAATAGCGAAGTTATGGAAACAACTTAAATGCCCAAGGACAGAGAGTGGATTAGAAAAAAATGTTTATATATGCGCAATGGAACTGTACAGCTAAAAAAAAAAAAAGTTAAACACTTGTCATTTGGGACAATATGGATGAAATATTAAGCAAAATGAATCAGAAGAAAGGTAAGTACTAGGTGGTTTCACTGACATAAGGAATATAGTAAAACAAAACAAAAGAGTCAGATAAAACCAAGCCAATGGTAAACCCTAGAAAATTGACTGGAATTGAGGCTACAAGAAGGGTGGGGTGAAAACACAGGGAGGAGAGGGGCATGGTGGACTATGTTGGAGGACTATGGTGCCTTGATAACAGGTGTGGTTTGAGGACATGCAACTGAGGAGATAGGATTCTATTTTTATGAATCATATATACAATTATGAACCAGTATTACCTCATTAAAAAATTTCAAATGAGAAAAATTCCAGAAAATCACAAAAATATATATATAAGAAATATGCCGCAGCGAACTATAAAAATGGCAGCAAATTCATTATAAATTAAACAAATTTTAGATAAAAAATATAAATATGAAAGGATATCATATACTGGTAAAATGGAAACTACAATCACCATATAATTATCATAAATATGATATAAAAAAGAATAACCTAAAAACATAATGCAAAATCTGATAAAATGGTAAATAGACAAATCAGCACTTGTACCTTCATAAATTTTCATAAAATTTTCAGAACTTGATAGATTAGAGAAAAATAATAGATACAGTGATTAATTGAATAACATGATCAAGATGCATAATATTCTACATATATGTTGCATATAAAGTAATAATTTTACCGATATTATAATTTTGTCAGCACAGAGATATTTGCATACAATTTTTACCCAATTAAGAGATTGCTCATTTGTCCCAAGAATACATAGACTATTCATGACTGCTGTCATGTCCTTAATCACAAGTGACAGTTCAAAAATTGCAAAAAAAATTCAAAGTATGTTCTCTAACAGAATAATGGCATTATAAGTGAATATGCATAATCTAGCATTAAACATGCATATGAATTTAAATTGAAATCTTACTACTAAATAATTTTTAAGTGAAAGAGCAATTAAATCTCAAAGGAAATTGTGAAGATCCTAAAGCTAAATGACATGAAATTACTGTTGATTAAAATCTATGAAAGCTCAGCTAAACTGGTAGTATTTAGAATGAAATTCAAATTTAGGTATAAATAAACCAAGGAAAAAAAAACTTAAAATGAAAATATTAGAAAAGGAGAAACTAAATGATAAAAGAGGGAATTATAAAGATAAAAGTAGAAGTTTATAATGAAGATAATAGAATATTGAGGATTTCAAAAACTAACTGGTTGCTTTTAAAGTTTTAAAAGTTACAGACAATTCTGCTTAGTATAGTGTGGGTAAGGAAAAAGCTGATGAAAATGAGACATTCAAACAAAATGATAAATAACTGTCTATGTCCATCATGTTAACAAGAAATTTTAAAAATATTATAAGCAAAGATGCCAAATATATTTTCAAATGGAAACAAAGAGATAAATTTATAATGAAGTAAAAAATATCAATTTGAAGAAAGAAGAATAAAAAACTTGCATATGTAAAAAAGGATAGATCAAGGAAAAATTTAATCTTATTATTTTCTTCCAATAAAAGTCATATCCCAGGGAACTGTACAGTTGAATTCTGTTAATATAAGGAATAATAATTCCCACTTGTACTAGTTGTTCCAGAAAAGCTAAGAACTTACTTCTATTTTAATGAGACTAAGATAACTTTATCTCCAAAATTAGATAAAGATAATTCAGAGAAAGCAAGTCATAAACAAATTTTACTCCTTAATTTGATGTAAAAATCCCCCAAATAATCTTATTTTGAACTAAAATAATATGACATGATGCACTAGGATATATACTTAATATATGCTGTCTCATAGAAGAATGAAAGCTAATATATCAATCTATTTTCTACTTATTTCTACTTATTCTACATCAATATATGTACAGCAGGTGTATATCTATATTTGTATATATACTTGAGTAACTCTATTTGTGTAAATATGTTTTTCTTTCTCTTCATTTTCTTTATGAAAAACTGTTACAGATAATTGTTTCTATAAATATCCAATGACAACTATGTATATCTATATATCTGTATTACACATATATAGATAGATAGTATTAAGATTCTTTTAAAAGAGAAAATACATGTGTGTATATATAAGATATTACTTTCATAAGAAGAATGTAAAATAAGTAGATGTATAATTTTCCAATGACATTGTTAACTATATGAGAAGATGCAAAAGAATCATGAAACCTATTAGAACTAAAGGAATGCATTAACATAGTTGGCTATGAGATCAATTTGGAAAAGTCTATACGAAATATCTACACAAGGAATATCCAACTAGATAATATAATAGAAAATAAAGTTGCTGAGAATGAAGTTAACAAATAATGCATAGACTTTTTATGGAGAACATATTCAAATATATTAAAGGTTATAAAAGATATGAATAAATGCAGATATTTAAGATGTTCATAGAAAGGATGACTTAAGAGTGTAAAGATATTAATGCATAAATTTAATGCTTCTCAAAAGAAATTACAGTTGGCTTTTTGAAGAATATGAGAAACTTTTATACTAAGTTTTATGTGAAAGAATAAAGGTCTATGAATATCTAAGTCAGTTTTGAAAAAGAAGAGAAAATACATGGACCTCATCTACCCTATCAATATTAAGCTATTATACAAAACCATAGAAGTAAAAACAGAGCAAAAATGATTTCTAGAACCAAAGGCAGAACATGGTTGTGTGTGCATGTGTATACATAAATGGACTGTTTAACTGATTTTTGAAATTACTAGAGTATGAAGGAAAATACATAAGTATTTTCCCACTTATTAATTAAAAGGTAAAAGCTTAATTAAAAGGTATTTTAAAAATAAAAGGTAAAATTCAAAATATAACAAAAAAGGCAGAGTATCTTTGTAATTTGGTGATTCATAAAGACTTAAACTATACCAAGAGGGGAAAATTCAGTGGATTTAGCCATTTCAGACATAATGGATAATATATTTAGTGTCAACAGGAAATTAATAGACAGAAGGAAGCTATTACCAATGCATAGCATCAACAAAGAATTTATAGCTAAAACAATACAAAGAATAACTGCAAAGGAATCTAAAAACAGAAAGGAAAGCAAAAAGGGAAAGTTATGTGTTTATTCTCCTCTTTCTTTTAATTGAGGTACTGTTGGTTTGCAACATTGTATATGCTCTAGAGGTGTATGTTACTACAACACACTCACCCCCACAGCACCCAAAATCTTCCACAATAATCCGTTAAGCCCTCTCCACTTTTTGTTCTCCCTCCTCATGCTTCCATTTTGGTAGCCTCAATTCTTCCTTCAGATTTCTAGGGTTTGCAATTGGTTTGTTTTTAGCCTACCCTTTGCTTTATTTCTCTGTGTCACATATAAGTGAAATAATCTGAAATTATCTTTTTTTTCCTTTTGACTTACTTCACTTAGCATTATCCCCTCTAGTTTCATCCATGTTGTCACAAATGGCAAAAATTCATCTTTTTTATAGCTGAGTGGTGCTCCACTATTTATTTATATCATGTCTTCCAAATCCATTCATCTGTCTTTGAGCACTGAGATTATTTCCATAGCTTGGCTATGGAAAAAATGTTTCAATGAGCATAGTAGTGCATATATCCATTCACATTATTGCTTTTACATTCCTTGCATAGATATATAGTAGAGGAATTATTGAGTCATATGTGAGAACTATTTTAGTATTTTGAGAAATTTCCATACTGTTTCCATAGGGACTGGCACTTTAGAGAGTTCTGTTCACTCGTAAGCTTTCCATACTTATGTAATACAGCAAAGGCCAGGTTGTCTTCTGACATATAAGTTATGGTGTATCCATGTGTTCCTGGCCCAAGCAAATCACATACAGACTATGTCAGTTCTATTTTTAAAATAGCACCAAGAAACATTTTTAGTTGTAGCCTCATTGCTTGGTCAATCAATATAGATCACAATATAGATTAGAACTTCCAAATAAAGATAAAGAAGGTCCAATTAAATCAGTGCATTTATACTTTGATGTGCATGGTAGATTCATTACTCTAACGTTCTCATTTTTGTGCCTCTCAGCATGCTTACCCTGTGATGGTATCCTTCCACTCTGATTTTGTGATTTTGTATATGATTTTTTTTGACCCAGTGATAATAGCAAAATTGATGCAATCAAGAAACATTCACATAGTTCTTTCCTCTCTGTTCCTCCACTTTTAACATTAAATAAGCATCCATATTTCTTAGAGAATGAGACAACATAGATGTAGGAGGACTTTTATATTTTTGGTATATGGCACTGGGTTGGTAATACATTTGAGTAATAAGTAAACTAAAATGAGGGATAATTTGTATAACAAAAATAAATTCAAGTTGAACTATATATTTTTTTTTGAAGTCCTTTTGGGTCACCAAAGAACATTCCTATAAAAAAACTGACACTTTTACTTTCAGCTAAGAGATGTAGAAAGATGGAAAGATCAGCATTCCTATGCTTACCAAAAGAAAATAACTGGACAACTTTTACATAAATAACATTCCTTTATCCTATAAAATACTAAGTTTAAAGAATAATTAAGGATCTTGAAATTTGCAGGAAGTAAGACTGCTGCAGACAGAAAAGGAATTTTTCATTCAATGGGTAGAAAATACTGGGTGGCATATAAGTAGGTTACAAGTTATAAGTTAAAAAAAAAATTGCTAAAGACTGAATGTGGTCTAGCATGAGGATGAAGTAATGAGTACCCAAGATATAGGGAGGGAATTTGCAGTCTTGCAGATCCTTCCACCAGAACCCCAACCAGGCTCTCACAGAGAATATTGAGGAAAATGCCAAGAAACAGCCCTTTGTGGTACCATCATAAGTAGGAGAGACAGACCCACTACCATTGAGATCTATTCACTCTCTCTCCTAAAGAACGAAAGTATTAAACAGAGGGAAGAGCAACAAAAAATTCTTGCCAAAAGGTATATATATATATGTTCCCATTGCAACAGTGGAAAGGGAACAGAAGAACAAATACACAAAAGCCAAGCACAACCCCTGGAGGAGCTTCAAGGACATATGTAAAGGCTGCATTTCCAGGACAAAGTATAAAACCACGGCATAATCAGCACATTAAAGAGGGTCCCCTTCTCCTCCTCCCAACAAGTTAATAATCTTGTGACAAAGGAACAGTTGCATATATTTGAAGAGGTATAAAAGAAAGATGTTTCCAAGTATAGCTAGAGAAGACAGAAAAGTGAAGGAGATGAGGACAGACACTGAGAAAATAAAACAAAACCACAGGCTAAACACAAGTTCTTACTAAAGCAGGATTCCTCAACCTCAAAATATTGGCATTTGGGCTGAATGATTTGTTGCGGGAGAATGACATGTGTATTGTAGGACATATTGCAACATCCTTTTTTATTTCTCACTGGATGACACAAAAAAACCTTCTGTTTCCCCAGTGTGACATTCAAAAATTTGTTCAGAACAGCTCCCTTGTTCCCTGCAGGAGGGAGGCATCTCCCCTGGTTGAGACTTACTCTCCTATAGGACTTGGAAACATGTGACAGACTGAAGATAATTACTGTACCAAACCAAGCTGAAAACCTAAGCATGTTTCTAATTTAGCAAAACCACACTAAATGACCAGCAGAAGGAAAGGCATGTTCACTTCCAGTATCTATGCTCCTAGACAAAACGGTTGACTTTCCAACCCAAAACTAAGAGGCATGGGAATAAAGCAGAACAAATATACTGGAAAGGGACAAAGTAGTCATTAGAACTTGACTCATGCTTGGAATTAATCATGTTGAAAGAGTAAGGAAAGGAATTTAAATGACCCATAATCAATATATTAATAGTTCCCATAAAAAAATAGACAAAATGTACTACCAACTGAGTAATTTCAGAGGAGGGAAGGAAATCAGAGGAAATAAAGATACAAGAAATCAAAACCAAAGAGACAGTGATGATGAATTTCTTCAATGAAGTTATCAATAGAGTCATCTCAGTTAAGGAAGAAATAGTGAATTTGAAGATAGGTCAATAGAAATTACCCAAATTGAATTACAATGAGATAAATGATGAAAAACACTAGAATAAAGTACCCAAAAGTTGTGGGACAGTGTTATATATTCAAGCATATATGCAAATATAGCCAAAATGTGGGTTATGAAAGAAATCTTTAAAAATATAGCATCTAAGAATTTACAAAAGTTAATTGCAAACAATAAACCAAAGACCCAAGCATTTTAGGAAACATCAAACAAGTTTAAAACCTAACACAGCAATATTAGCTATGTCAAATTCAAGTTGCTGGAAGCCACAAAGACAAAATCTTGAGAACAGACAGAGAAAAAGGAAGAATAAGATTTATAGCAAATTTCTTGTCAGAAGCCAGGGAAGCCAAAAGATAACACAGGTACACTTGGTAAAGTGCTGAAGAAAAAAAAAAAATCATGTTAATCCATAATTCTATAACCAATAAAATATCCTTCAAAAACTAAGGAGAAATACTTTAATTGTAAGTTACCTACTCTTTAGTAAGTTTAAAAGATAAGGAATTTAACACCCATCAGAAATTTTATCTACACTAGCAATGACTGCAAGTATAAATCAATAAAAATTAAATCCAAAATCAAATTTCATTCTTATTTGTATTTGATCTAGTAGAACTGACTTTCAAAACCAAAATGGTAGGAATTTTGTCTATATTATGCTATATATAAAAGTTAAAAATGACAACCGCGCAGAGATAGGAAGTGTAAAATTATGAATATAATATTGGAAAGCCTTCAGATTAGCTATGAAGCAGAATAATGATATTTTAAAACTGAAACATTACTAAAAATGCTTAAAATGATACCTAGTGAACAATAAAAGGTTTACTTTTAAAAGATGTATAATAAAGAGAGGAAAAGAAACAGACTCATAAAAGATACTTAAATAACTTGACAAAACAGAAAGAAAAGGAGCAAAACAAATAATTTAATACCTAATATTTTATTTAATTTATTTTATTTTATATAATTTATTTTATTTAATTTATTTAAATCATTTTACTGTTTTTACAATGTTTGCCCTCTTTTCTCAGGTGTAGTCCCCATAGAATTCCCACCACCAGTTCACCGCGTGCACCATCACCATAGTCCCTTACGCTCTTCCCGCCCTCATTTTGATCCCTCTCCTTCCTCCCCCCCTGCAGGATATCTCTGAGTTATGGATGTCTGTTTATTTTTGTTGTGTTGTGTAAAACCTAATATTTTAATCCAAGCATATGAATAATGACTTTGAATATGAATTTTCTAAACACATCTATTAAAAGATACCAACGTTCATTTAGAAAAATAAACCAAGCCCTAAATATGTCTGTGGAAATACATATTACATGTAAAAATTTGAGAAATTTAAGTATATAAGTGAGGAAACGGGCTATGCAAAATTCTAACCAAAATAATACTGGAAGAACAATATTGAAATCAAACAGAATCTTAAAAGACTACCATCATGATGTCTGAGTGTGGCAGTGATATTTGATGTCTTGAGTGGAAATTACATATACAGTGTACAAGAAAATCATTGATATATAATTTATACATTTTATATAAATCTGCTATACATAAATTTTAAAAAATAAGAGAAAAGAATAACAAGAACAGTGGGAGAATCCACAATGAAACCCACAATGCAAATATGTAGTTGAAGAAAGAATCTAATCATATCACCAATATGTGATGCAAGCATATATTACAAGGAAGTAAGGGACTCACCAAAATAAATTCTTAAAACAGTACTTTTACTAAATACTGTTAGGCTAAAAGAAAAAAAAAAATCTGTACAAAATTACTCTGGGGCCTCCTTGGTGGCGCAGCGGTTAGGCGTTGCGCTGTGGAGCTGTCAGCAGCGGCAACGCGAGTTCGACACCTGGCCAGGGAGATTCCCACATGGTGCTGCAGACCTCTCCTGCCTTGCCCGCTGCTCCCCTCAGCAGTGTATTTCCCTCGATCTGCCTGTGCTGCTCCCCACGCTGTCTCTGGTGAACCCTCTCGCCGCCCCACACCTCTGGTCTGTACCCCAGTTTGTATGCATAAATAAATAAATTTTTTAAAAAAATTGCTCTGGTTGGTAGGTTTATTTTTTCACAGAAATTCAGGTTAGAAATTCTTACTGTTATGTTGAGGTATGTTCCTTCTATCCCTAGAATTTTGAGGACTTTCATCATAAATGGTGTTGCACTTTGTTGAATGCTTTCTCAGCATCTATTGATATGATCATGTGGTTTTTATTTTTCTTTTTGTTGATGTGTTGGATTACATTAATTGATTTTCTGATGTTGAGCCATCCTTGTGCTCCTGGAATAAATCCCACTTGGTTGTGGTGAATTATCTTTTTGATGCATAGTTGTATTCTATTAGCTAAAATTTTATTGAGGATTTTTGCATCAGTGTTCATTAGAGATATTGGCATGTAGTTTTCTTTTTTTGTATTGTCCTTGTTTGGTTTTGGTACTAGTGTACTGTTGGCTTCATAAAATGTATTTGGTAGTATTCCTTCCTTCTCGATTTTTTTTGAAAGAGTTTGTAAAAACAGGCACTAGTTCATTTCTGAATGTTTGGTAGAATTCATTTGTGAAACCATCTGGTCCTAGGCTTTTGTTTTTGGGGAGGGTTTTGATTACTGTTTCAATTTCACCACTTGTAATTGGTCTGTTTAAGTGTTCTATTTCTTCTTCTTTATATATATATATTTTTTTTTTAATTGTTATTTATGTCTTTTACATTTTGTATTCCCCTTGGGTAACCCATCACCAATTCATCTCCGTGTTCCCTTGTGTTCTTTTCTACTCCATTTTGTGCCCTTATCTTCCCCTTCCCCCATCCTCCCACCCACTGAGTGTCTTTCTCCTATTTGGTTTCCTTATAGTCCTGCTATAAGTGAAACCATTTGATATTTTTCTCTTTCTTTCTGGCTTATTTCACTGAGTATGATCCCCTCTAATTCCATCCATGTCGCTGCAAATTGCACATGTTTATCTTCTTTGAATGCTGAATAGTATTCCACTGTGTATATGTACCACATCTTCTTGATCCAATCATCTATTTTTGGACATCTGGGTTGCTTCCATACCTTTGCTATTGTGAACAGTGCCACAATGAACATATGGGTGCATGTATCCTTTCAGATTAGTGTTTTTGTGTCCTTTGGGTAGATTCCCAAAAATGGTATTGCTGGGTTGTGTGGAAGCTCCATGTTTAGCAGTTTGAGGAATCGCCATACAGCTTTCCATAGTGGTTGGACGAGTTCGCATTCCCACGAGCAGTGTAGAAGAGTTCCTTTTTCTCCATATCCTATTTCTTCTTGGTCTAGCTTAGGATGTTTGTATAGTTCTAGGAATTTGTCCATCTCTTCTAGTTTGTTGAACTTGTTTGCATGTAACTGTTCATAGTAGTGTTTGATTACTCTTTTGATTTCTGCTGTGTCTGTTGTAATTTCTCCTCTTTAATTTATGATTCTATTTATTTGTCCTTTTCCTCATTTTTTCTTTGTGAGCCTGGCTAGACGTTTGCCTATCTTGTTAATTTTTTTCAAAGAACCGTCTTTTGGTTTCATTGATCTTTTGGATTGTTTTTTTAACTCCTATTTCATTTATTTCTGCTTTGATTTTTATTATTTCCTTTCTTATACTGACTTTTGGGTTTTTTTGTTGTTCTTTTTCCAGTTCTTTGAGGTGAGGTATTAGGTTTTTTTTTTTTTTTTTGAGACCCTTCTTGTTTTTTGATGTGAGCCTGCATTGCTATGTATTTTCCTCTTATGTTTTTGCTGTGTCCCAAACATTCTGGAAATTTGTGTCCTTGTTGTCATTCATCTCAAGATACTTTTTAATTTCTTCTTTGATTTCCTCATTTATCCAATGGTCTTCCAATAGAGTGGGTTTCAATCTCCATGAGGTAGGAGGGTTCCTTGTTTCCTTTTTGTGGTTTATTTCCAGTTTGATGCCTTTATGGTCAGAGAAGACAGTTGGTATGATTTTGACCTTGGTATATCTGTTGATGTTTGTCTTATGTCCCAATATATGATCTATCCTGGAGAATGTTCCATGTGCACAAAAACACTAATCCAAAAAGATATGTGCATCCGTATGTTTATTGCCGCATTTTTTACAATAGCTAAAATATGGAAACAACCCAGATGTCCAAAAATAGATGATTGGATCAAAAAGATGTGGTATGTATACAAAAGGGAATACTATTCAGCATTCAAAAAAGATAAACATATGCAATTTGCAGCAACATGGATGGAGCTAGAAGGGATAATGCTCAGCAAAATAAACGAGAAAGAAAGAGATAAATATCGAATGGTTTCACTTGTAATTGGAATATAGGTGATCCAAACAAGAAAGAGACATCCAGCAAGGGAGGGGAAGGATAAAGGCTCAAAAAGGAGTAGAAAAGAGCACAAGGGACTATGGTGATTATTCACAGATGAATTGGTGGTGGGTATCCTATTCGGAATACACAATAATGTAAAAAATATGAATAATATAAAAATAAAAAAAGAAATTCTTATTATTTTATGTGTAGCAAGGTATGGACAAGTATATAATAGACAAGGAAAGCAAGGTTTCTCCTTTTAAAACAAAGAAGTTAAAAATAAGTAAAAGAAAAGTTTACATAGAATCCTGAAGTTGTATGTAACAGTGAGTGATATTAGAGTAATATCTGACACATTCAGATAGAGAGAGAGAGAGATAGCTATATAGATAGATGATAGATAAATAGAAAGACTGATTGATAGAGCAAATATAAATAGATAAGTGAAAATGATTAGTATAAATTCATACATTTCCTAGCATGTTTGCCCAGAGAGACTAAATCAGTGAAACTTTAGTAGCAATAAGTACAGATCTTGGTCTATGAATACCATTTTCCAAAAAGGATCTAGGACTCCTTGGAGAATGTTTGAATCTTGAACCAGGGCAAGAAAATATCAGAAGACTGGAAAATGATATGGGACTAGAAAGTACAGAATTATTATGAGGGAAAAAAAAATCATGGAATGCTTGTCAAAAGAATAAAAGAACCAACAAGAAAGAACACAGAATGGCCCATACTGGAACAATTTGAGCAACAAAATATGATAGCATTACATTACCCAAAATAGATACTTATGAGTCTGCCCCGCTATAAATAATTGAAGAAATAAAAGAAATAGAAAAGTGATGATAACTCTTCCTTAGAGTCCCAGCTAAAAAAAATGTGATAAGGATGTGGAGACTTTTTGAAAAAATCACTGTTAGAATGCCACAGTAATCATTCCTTCAGTACAAGGAAAAGTAATCCATTTTAAATGCTAACTTTAGTGGGTAAAACTTTAATAAACTTTAAAGTACAGCCTCATGGGCCTCCCTGGTGGCACAGAGGTTAAGCACTGCACTGTGGAGCTATCGGCAGTGGCGATGTGAATTCCACGCCCAGCTGGGAGATTCCCACATTGTGCAGCAGACCTCTCCTGCCTCGCCCTCTGCTCCCCTCAGCAGTGTGTTTCAGTGATTTGCCTGTTCTGCTCCCCATTCTGTCTCTGGTGAATCCTCTCGCTGCCCCCATGCCTCTGGCCTGTACCCCAGCTTGTATGCATAAATAAATAAATCTTTTAAAAAATAAAGTACACCTCATGACTTTAAAATATTTGAAATTGCTTGTTGATATTAGCATACGTTCAAAAATTATTTCAGAGTTCTTCCTTTTACACATTGAAGCTAAATTCCTCTCTTGATTGTGTATGGGAGTTAGGGGCTCATCTCTCAATAAGGGAATTTGTTAAGAGAAACTTTGCAGTGGAAAAAACAGAGTGAAATCCCTTCACCCAGTGACCAAGGATAACATCACAGATAAAAAGGTATACAAGAAGATGAGCGAGGGAAGATAATTCATTTCTGTGCTCATTTTCAAATTCTATGAAGTAACTGATGATAAGTGTGAGGTCATGGATAAACAAAGATTGAGAAACTGTCATACACCTGAAGAGAGGGAGGCATGATGAGTGAATGCTTTGCTGTGTTCTGTTTTGGATCCTTGTGAAGAGAAAGGATATTTGTAGAAAACTAGTGAAATCCAAATAACATCTGTAGGTTAGTCAATATTGTTGTACCACCGCTAAGTTCTTAGTTGTGATAATTGAGTTTAAAATTCATTTCAAAATAAAAGAGTTGAAAGACATGTAATAAAAATATGGCAGCACAATTCTAGAATGCAGAAAATAAGATTAGAACTAGTTATGTAAACTTGAGAGTTTCAATTGAAAAAATAGAAGCTAAAACACAGAAGGAAAAGATACTCACCTGGGAAGAATATGCATGATTTTGAGAAAAGACCTGAGACTTGATTTTCTGAAACAATCAGGTCTCTTCATGACTTTAGCAAATGGAAGTTCCAAAAACACTCTACTTGTGTGCTTAAGAACATTATGGACATGGTATAGTTTTAAAGCTTTAATGTGCAGAAACATTATCTAAATTTGATCTCAATTCCAGATCGAGAAAATAACTTCAACTCTTAAACTTAATTCACTTTATATTAAAAATAAAAAAATGTATAAAATGAATAAAATAATTACCTTTAAAATAAAGGTGGTTGTTTTCCAACTTCATGGTATTATTGCCAATGATGTTATGGGTATATCATTTTAGCACAATATCTAGTGCCTAATAATAGTCACTAAAAAAAAAAAAATGATGGCCACTTTTAATACTTATTTTGAAAGAAATCTGGAGAAAGTGAAAGGTATTTAGGGTTTGATTCCCTTGATAACTGCTCTTGCTTAATTTCGATTATAATTAAAATGATGTGGGTTAATTTGAAAAATTCCAGGGGAACAAGGATCAACGTTCAAAGTGCTTATTGAGGTGCCTCCTGGCGCCTAAGCTATTTCTCAGTGATTCTTTTAGTTTTGCTCTTTTATCAGACACAGGAATCCTACCAGAGCAGTTAGGAGAAAGCAGAGGGATGAGGCCCAAGATATCTGAGACAGTGTCCCTTAGGGGATTCTGTTATCTTTGGACCCATTGCCTCATCACTCCACTTATCTCACTTCTAAAATTATTACTTTGAGCACATACAGTTAAATTTTGGAATGTCTCCAAATCACCAATGCTTCAAGATTCAAATAACATATTTGCCCTTCTTTAATTATAGATTTTTAAATTAAAGGTTTATAATAGCAATAGGACCTTTGTGCAGTTGTCTTGAACCTGACAGATGTAGTGTATGTAATGACAAGATTTATTGCCTAAGTAAACAGTCAAGAAAGCCTATAATGAACTGTGGCAATCCAGCCAAGATGGAATGGGGACATGAATTAGCGCTTCAATCTCCCCTTGAAGGCAGCGTTGGTTTTGTGCTCTAGGAATGGCATAAGAATTACTATTGTTACTTAAAATGTAGTAATGATGACTGAAATTAGAATTTGACTTGAAAATCATTCTGAATATTTAATGAAAGTTTCTGTTGAGTGTTTATGCCAAGTTGAAGTTTAGAGTATCTGAAAATGCATCCATCTATGTACTAAAATCACTCAAAAGATGAGTAAAAGGAATAAAAACCTTCCCTACTTTCAATGTCATTTTCTAATAATTTAACTGCCAGACATTCAGACACTCAAGACTGAGTATCAATTGACTGGAAAGAGCTGCCTTTTGGTCAGGGAAAATAATTCATATATCAATGTTATCTTAAGTGATTCCTTTGAGTGATGATATGTAACCACCTGGGAACAGAGAAGTGAACCCTATCGGACTAAGCCGCACATTTATAACTATTGGGAGAGCTGAGCCATGATTGTATATTGTGTGCCTGGCATAAAATAAGTCCCCAAACTTTTCTGAAAGTGGCTGAGTGCAGTAACATAAAGTTACAAATATTTTAAAAGTCTTCAAGACTCAGAACTCCAGGAAATAATACCTTTTGATTATAACTCATTCTCCACTAGATTTGTCAGTTTCCACCACATGTAAGGGTGAAGGTCAAGCAACGGGTGGCTATCCTGCTAGTCCTCTTTCTGGGTCCTCTGCAGTGTCTCCTGTGTCAGTAGAACTAAGCAGAGAATGATAGAGTGGTGAGTAGAAGCTATGCAACAAACATTCTGGAAATGTAAAGTTTCCACATTTCATGTTTCATTCAGAGGATACCTGTTATAGTGGAATACCTGAGTGTTATCAGAGTATAATGCCTCCCTTGTCTTACCACCATGGAATTCTTCAATTTCACTTTAGATTCCTCTAACCTAATCTCAGTCCTAAGGTCATTTAGCCCCTAGTCATTGAGTCTCCCTTTTCCTGGCTTCCCAGATTCCTAAGAAAGAGGCATGATCAAAGGCAGAGCAGGGCTAGTCAAAACTTTCAATACTCTCCAAGAATTTAAATTACCTTTACTATACACCTGCCCCTTGATTATGCATTATAAGAATTATTCCATAAAAACTGGAACTTACTGCTCAATAAAAAGTGTGGTTCCTGTTGGCACACTGTAATGGAGTGCTGGCTCCTCTCCTTACTAGTTGTGCGACCACGAGCCAATTGCATATTAAATCCTTCATCTTCAACATGGTGATGAAAGCCATATCTGTCTTAGAGAAAATGTGAGAGAAATAATTGCATAAAAGCTTTATGAGAGTGACCAAAAACACAAAGAAACAACAATTATAACTTTAAAATATATAATTAAAAAATTAGGCTTATTCTATGAATTTGAGTTATTTTGCTTGCAAATAACAGGAAACACAATCAAATCTGACTTAGGGAGAGTAAGGTGTTTACTGGGTCCTGTAACTGAATGGGACATGGCACAGACAGATTTTGTCATGGTTTGATATAAGGTTTTATACAATCTTATCTAAGTTTGCTTTTTTTCTTTCGTGTCTTAGGTCATGTCTGAAGACAGACAAGTGTTGAGTATGGTCACAAGATGGCTGCAAGCAGTTCTCTGGGCCACGTCTTTTATGGTTTACATCAGGAGGGCAAGAATAAAGAACTTGTGTCCAGACATGTCTAGCTATCATTTTATGAAGGTCAGTCCTTGAACCAATATTTGAAATGAAATAAATGCAAAACTATGGCCTTAACCATAATTTGTGTCATCTGCCCTGAGTTACAGTAAAGACTTGTCAATTGATATGAATGCATGGTAAGAAAGGATGGCCCCAGATGGAAGTTAAACTAGTACTCAGAAGAGGATAATGAGGACTAGGCTGCAGAAACAGTTGATTTCCATGACAACCTAGAAATAAGAATATAATAACCTAAAATAAGAAAATAATCACATTATATGAGTGGAATTCATAGGAACAAGAACATTAAAACACTATAGAAATGATGATAAAATAATAATATCATAATTGATGAGGAATACTATGTTCTATTTCTATATTTAAGGTATTCCACAGTTTGAAAGAAATCTATAATCATTCTTTTTTTCATCATAGCATCCTTATGAGATACCCATGATTTCATCTTCATGTTTGTACTTAGAAGGAAATTGAGACTCAGTTTTGTTAAGCAATTTTTCCTAAGGCTATACAAATAGCTTGAAGCAGAATGAAGATTGGAACCCATGTCTACTAATTTTTAATCTGGTATAATGTTCATTATATAACTTGATTGTATTAGATGTATCCAGTAGTTTCACATCCTGGGAAACTGTCAGGAGGAAGGGACATCCTTGGAAGGTTACTTGAAACCTTTACAAGAAAAATGAAATGGGAGGCAATCGGTCGGCACTATCTGTTTGATGCTTTAGAATTTTACTATCTGACTGCTATAAAAACCATGCCACTCTCTCTAGAGTGGGCAAAAAACTTAGTTAATGGAAAAAATGATTAGAGGTAGAAGGCTGCTCAGCAGCTCTAATGGTCTCAATTTTGTTCACAAAATAACTTATAAACCATTCATAGTATTCTACCAGTACCTTCTTCTCTTGATTTATAATCTCTTTTTTATGGGTTCAGAATGGAATCAATGGTCTGGAAGAGCACAGGAGGGTAATGTTTCCCAGAAGAGATGGTATTAGAAAAAATGTGCTGCCCTTGCAGCTTTTGATGCACTTTCTCATTGGTCTACAGGTTGTTTTCTTTCCTGACTGTGATCTGGAAATGTACAACCAGAGGATCTCAATAAATGCTCCAATGTGTGACCGGCTAATTTTATTAACATCAGTTCTCTCTGAAATGATGCTGCATTTACTTGGTAACAGAAAGAAGTGGCATATATGAGGCAGCTGTGGGTGCAGCGCTGTGAGTGGGAGAAAAGAACTGGCACCCATGAGGGTGAGCAACCATGCTTCAAATTTCTTGTGAATAACAATTTCGATAGGACTGAATGCTAGTGAATCTGCTTTCCCTTAAAAGTGTCCCTTTCATGAAGAAACGATCCATCATGGTTATATTTTGAGGTTTTTTTTTTTAATTACCAATGCCTTGCTTATGAGAAGGCAATTCTCTCTGTCATTGACAGCCTCTTTTCCAGTCTTCCTTTGAATTAGTCTAAAGCATTTTGAAATACTTTGTTAGAATTAATGGGCATATCCAAACATTATCTCTATTTAAAACAAATAAAATTAAAAAGTGTCTCTGTAAGGCTTGATATAAAGTGAGAGTAAACTTAATCTTATGGGCACTTAATAAAGTAGTTTCCAGTAATCCCAAACAGCCACCCATCCATTAATTCAGGCAACAAATTATCAACTCCTGAAAAACATAATGTCCTGGAATATGAAAGATTATGTTGCCATAGCCCTTACCAAAATGTCACATTTGGATTTTACTGGGAAGTTTTTGTTTCCTTTACTCAAGACAGTTATTTGTCTTTAAACAAGTATATCACTGTTCTATTCAAGAGAATAAAATTATTTGCCAAGATCTGTCATTTATTTGTCACTTCTGCTATGGGACACAGCAACGGAAAATAGTCATAAATGTTGTTTTAAATATGTGATTTATATCAGCATTTGCCTTAGGGTAATTTAAATAATTTATGGTAAAAAAGCTAATTTTCTCTTTGACTTACGTCTGATGGTTATAAAAATGTTAAAAATAATAATTATCAAGCAGCAAGCTCCTATATTGTGCTATGATTATGTTCTAAGGAGTAAGAATGTATATCACTTAGTGAATTATAAATGCAAAGATAAAGTTTAATGTGCATGGTGAGATTTCAGATACTGATAGATAGGGTGATCAGACATTGAGCTGGATGTTGACTTGCTAAATTAAGCAAAGGTGAAATGAAGACATCCTAAGAACTTGTTTGTAGATAACAGTGCTCCAAATGCCACAGAAGCCTGTGATGACCCAGGGGGGAGCACACTCTACTGATTGAAACTAATCCCTGCCATGCTCCAAGAATGACTACTAAATGCAGTCAGAGGCATCTATTGTATTATTGCAGGAAGAGGAACAAATTCACACTTGACCAAGCAAAGCTGCAACGAGATCTATAAATCAATGTGAGTTGGGTCTCTGTTCTTCCAGCAGATGAGCACAGTTGCTAGCAACTCTGATGGTTTATGAAAGTCATTTTTTGCTCTACCTATTAGTGTAGGAAAACAGATTTTCATTAACTGCATAAGGATGTGAACATCTCTTTCCCTGCCTGTCTTCCCCATGCCTCTCTCTGTGGCTCCTGAAGTCAGAGACATGCTGGCTGCCTTCTAGTTCAAGTTCTCGTCTAAACTGCATGCTAAATGATAGTGAATTTGTCATTACGCATTTTTCCTGTGGAAAGGATCCAGACACTACACGCTAGTTTCATAATCCTCTCCAAAGTTAAAAGCACTGGTCTAATTCAGTGTTATTGCCTCACAAAGAAAGAGCAGAAGCAGGTCTTAAGTGACACAGGGTACCAAGGCTGACAGGGGCAGAGACAGAGATAGGACCTCTGCCCAAGGCTTGTCGCTGTTATAGCAGCCACTTCCACAAAAAGACTAGCCTCTCTAGGCTGCTTTGCCAGTGGCAACTGCAAGAATTAAAAAGAGGTTAAAAAAAAAAGCAAGAGGAAGAAAGAGAAAGAAAGGCATATTAGAAATACAACTTTTCCAAATAGTCAAAAACCAGTGTCTTCTTGTATTAGCTCATTTATAAATTTTGTGCTTAGGAATATTATTCAAATTACAACTCTCTTTACAAAGCTAACTATTAAGGATTTTTTTGGAGGTGGTTCTAGATCATTTCCTAAATTAAATTATAAACATTTCCAATTTTATTAGTAGAAAAGCTGTTAATAAAATACATGTAATCAACACATACTGGTCAACTGGAGGGAAACATAAGATGGGCTTATTTAACTTCATTTCTTATTTTCCCCTACTAAATTTTGGATATCATCACTGTAAAATTAAAGATAATTTTAACTTCAGTAGAAATTTAGAAGTTGATTCCAGCTCTCATAGGTGGCTTTGAGGGGTTCAAGACTTCAGTGGAGGAAGTAGCTGCAGATGTGACGGAGACAGCAAGAGAGCTCCAATGAGAAGTGGAACCTGAAGATGTGACTGAATTGCTGCAATCTCATGCTAAACCCTAATGAAGGAAGAGTCACTTCTTATGGAGGAGGAGACGAAGTGGCTTCTTAAGATGGAATCTACTCCTGGTGAAGAGGCTCTGAACAACGCTGAAATGACAACAAAGGATTTAGAATACTGCATAAAACTTAGTAGATAAAGCACCAGCTGGTTTTGAGAGGACTGATTTCAATTTTGAAAGAATTTCTACTGTAGGTAATTTACTATCAAGCAGCACTGCACATGACAGAGAAATCTTTTCAGAAAGGAAGAGACAATAGATGTGGCCAAATTCCTTGTTGTCATATTTCATGAAACTGCTGCAGCCACCCCAACCTTCAGCCGCCAGTCAGTAACCCTGGCCAGTCAGCAACCATCAGCATTGGGATGGACTCTCCCCCAGCAAGAAGAACACAGCTAACTGAAAGTTCAGATGAGGGTTAGCACGTTTTAGCAAGTATTTTTAGTTAATATACACACTATATATATAGATATAGATATAGATATAGATATAGATATAGATATAGATATAGGCATATCTCCATATATATAGATATAGGCATATCTATCTATCTATCTATCTATCTATATATATATATATTTAAACACAATGGTACTGCATATTTAATAGACCACAGCACCATGTAGACATAACTTTTATATGCACTGGCACACAATAAGATGTATGTGACTGACTTTGAGATATTTGCTTTATAGCAGCGACTTGCAGCACAACCCACAATATTTCTGAAGTGTGCCTATATATATATTAACAAATTAATTATTTACTCACTACACAAGGAATTTTCTTAGGAACCCAATTATAAAAAAAAAAACCTTGACTTAATCAAAACTCCTACTTATAAAAATATAGATATAATAACCTTATTTGGAAAAAAACATCTAAACTTTAGGGGAAAAGTGGCAAAATCTTAAGAAATTCCATTAAATTTGAGGTGCTTGATTCAGCTCAAATTGAGTTGATTCATCTATACCCTCTTCAAAATCTCTGCCTGTGAAACTAGAAATTTTATGTTCAGAATGATGATCCTGAGCCCCTGTGAAATTCACATTGAGAAAACATTTTGTTTTGATCCTTTGACTAGCATGTGGGAGGTAGGCCAAAGTATGTGGGAATTTCGATAGGGTTTTGATGATCAAAAGAAAAAATATATCTTTGTAATGTTACCAATAATTTTTGTTGTTTTTTTTTTTCCTCTAAGCTATCTTATCAGTGGTATACTGTTCTAAAAATAGCACATGGCATCATTTTCGATCATCTAATCTGAGATCTGTCTGGGGATCCTATGAGCGCTAAGAGGGAGCTGAGCCAGGTGGCAGCGGGGAGTCAGCACCCTGCACCGAAGTGGCCTCAGTACCAGTTTGAGAATAAGCTTGACATCCCCAGCTGACAGGTGAGTGTTGAGAGAATTGTAAAAGTTACTATCTAACCAGCTCTTGTTACTTATGATGGATGACAACTAGTTCTAGATCCAAGTCTTAACTACTACAGAAGATATCTTTATCTTTATGGGGAGGAATGTAATTTAAATAAATAAAAACTGCCCATTCCACTTCCTTAGCTAATCTTACTCTAATGTGATTTTCCCAAATAGGGGAAATCCTGTGCTTGTCTTCTAAACAAACACTTCCAAAAAATTTATGAGAAGTTAAGTTTACAGGGTCACTCAAGGTCTCATTCTGAGTGGGCATAAAAGAGGGGGAGGAGAACTTTGTAAATCATGTAGGTTACAAAACGGAAAAGAAAATCCTTTGAAGAATAGGTCATTGGTTTTGATATTAGGGAATAAGGTATGAGATGCACTTTGAGGAACTGTAACCTAACCAAGCAACTCACACATAGTGGTTTTCATTAAAAAGTTGCCATTTATCTTATCATGGCGAGTTTATCTTACCATGAGCTGTCATTGAAAGGATAGGGAAATACTGTGACTTACTGCAGCACAGCAGATATCAAAAAAAGACAGATGGCAACTTTTTAATGACAGACACTGTTCTCCAGGGCTTATTCACGTCTCCAGATTCAGGAGCAGCCGCCATCAATACCGACCTCTGGGGCTGAGCTGAAAGGAGACATTAATAGAGTAATATTAGCATTAAAATCTGGAAATCTTGGGGAAAATTTTATTTCTTTTGGAATCTTTCCTAGTCACATTGAAAAAAATAGCATAATGATAAGATGTACATTTGTATTTTCTTGTTTTAACCTTAGCCTTGTAAGAATGTGTTTAAAAAATATATTTGTGTTTTTTCTGAAAAGCAAAATTAGCAGATAAAGCCTGCGGTTTTGAGCCACATACTCTTGGGATCAATATGCATTCACTGTTTCTCAATTTCTTTATATATAATGTGCATAAAATCAGTGTCCCTAACTCATGGAGTTGTGTTATAGATTCAAAAAGATTAAAAACATAACAATAGTGTTATTGTTATTGCTATTATTATTCATTAATAATGCTTGCTATATTTTACGTGGTATCGAGTAAATTAAATCTCAATTCTCTCAATAAGGAAAACTATTCCCCAAATGAATGGAGATCATTTTTCTGCATTCTATATTTAAATCAGCCAGTTAAATACCAGACTCCATAGATCCCACTTCTGCAGCCAGGAGCAGGCAGCCTTTGTTCTTTAGTCTCATAAAATGACACAAATGTAGAGGGAACCTTCCTTACTTTCTGCTGAGGCTTCCTTCACACTCAGGCTTGCTCTCAGGCACCCGTCCTCTGGGCCACTGAGAACACTGGTTACCCATATCTTGGTCCTCCATACACTGCATGCTGTAGTTTTATATCTGAACTTTTCCCTGCCAACCAAATACAGATTCTCTGAAAGTATCTACTATATATGTTTATGGATTTCTGAAATAATCTAATGCAGTATGAAAACAGAAAGAACTCAATGATGATATTTTATGTTAATATAACTTAAATTATGAAGACTAAATTTACAATACTGTCATCCTACTTGCCTTCCTTACACTCTTAAGTTGAGCAATGTGATGAAGAGAGAAAGTACTGGATCAAAATATATTCAAACCTTCATTTTAGAACTGACTTCTAGAAAAAACACTTATTATTTATGGAATTCAGTTTCACTGTTGTTGGATAACCAGATTCAATGAATGACTGTAAGGTTTATTCTAGATTTAGTAGTTTCATTAAGTTTGATACTATTCGGAATGCACACACAAATTTACTAATTTTAATGAGCATTTCAAAAATCTTGACTGAGTCTATGTTCTAAATACATATACTGACATTAGTTATAGTCCTCAAGATTTTAAACTAAGGACAATATAAGCAATCTGCATAGCATCACTACTTGTTTTACTTTCAAACACAGAATAATACTGAAAACATATAAAAACCAAAAGGCATTTCCTTTTGGCAGCTTTTAATTCCTTTCAGTGTTTCGCTTGGAGCATTTTTCTTTATTTCACCATTTATCAGATGCTTAAAAACTCTGAAGAATGAAGTTAACTAATTTTCCATTAGAAGCCATGGATCTTTCATCTATTTAAGGATGTCTCCTTGATGCAGCTCCTCTCATTAGACAGAGCTGTGAGCTTTGCTGTGTACTCACAGATGGTATCCTGGCTTCTGCAGCAATGGGCACTTAAGCTCCAGGAAGCCCTGTTTAGATGGGGATGTTTTAATAGAGCAGTCCACATCCAACCTCTCACTCTTGTCTAAGTACCTGCTGGTGATGATCACTTTGCTTCCTGCTGCTCTAAGTGGAGTCGTTAAAAGAAAAGCAACTTTCAGCACGATTGGGAAAGGGTGGAAACTTCCTTCTCTTGAAGGTCAGCTTCACCAGTTAGTTTCCCTGTTCACTTCCATCATCTTACTCCATTATGAAGACATCAGGCAATCCTTAGTGTTAAAGAGTCTTAAGAGAGCATGAAGTTTCTTTTTTTTTTTCTGCCAGCAGCAGTGGATCAGGAACAATTACTAAAATGTAGAAAATTAATGGTTGTTCCTTTTTATAGATGTAGGTAAGATGAAGATAGTATTTTCCATAATATATTTCAATATTTGTTATAGGTAAATATTGAGGACCTATTTCTTCAAAACCCACTAATCTATTTCTTCAGTATAGCATTAGCCCATGAAATAGGTGGGATTATTTTTGTTAGAACAAGAATATAAGAAATGAAGTGAGTAAAATGTGACAAAGAGGTTGAACTAAAGATGGAAAATTAACCATTATTGAACAGTGACTGGTGACTAAGGAATTTAAATTCAATGGTGAATGGATAACTTAAGCATTTTAGACAATTACATGTAGATGCTGGTGTTCACTCAATCTCACAGTGTTTATCAAGAAGTTACAGAAATTGAGCTATATCAATTCCTAGGCATGCATCAAAAAATCATCTGATATAGCTCTTCTCAGGAATCTACATGGAGGAGAGGAGACAAGCATATATAAAACAGATTAAATTTAGATAATGAACAATTAGAGAAGATAATAAGCCACCATAAAGGTAGTTTTATATAATATAATCAAGTATACAAATGAAGCATAAAGTTTATATTTTCAGTATGTAGTTAAGATATTAAAGAGATTACTGTTATTTAAGTCAGTGCACCATGTAGAGTGCAGGATTTAAAAATATTTTTTGTGGACACAGAGGAGAACAATAAGTTTTAGGTGAGAGAATGCAATGAACAAAAGCTGAACCAACTTATTTAACTCAGGGTGTCTACTGCAAGCACTCATCTGGGAAGTAACCTACCTCTTTATCTGGCTCCTGAAGGACTTTATTGCTTTATTACACACATGGTCTCCATGCCCATCTGTTTTATTTTTCCTTATTTCAATTGTATATTTATAAAATCGCACCCTCCACTTTCAATAGCCTCAGGGCACAAGTACCAATAAAATTCCCATTGATTAAAGTATTAAAATACATGAAAAGGAACAATAGCCAGCGGCAATAATGATTAAACACATAAGTATCAAACAAAACAAAATTGTATTAAAAACAACAGCCTCCTCAAATCTATCCCATAAATGGAACAGGCCAGCATGGAAGGAGAAATTGGTATGTTGAAAGTATATACAAAAACCTTGGCTTTAAAAATAGCAAAACTTTCATATTACTGATTGACTCAGTTTCGGGGTAGTCTCAGTATAATTTTCTTTCTCTGTGTGCCTCTATTTCTTTGCCTGTCAAATGGAAGGATATTGCTTTTTGTAAATTAATAATTATTTCCTAGAGATGTGAGGAAGAATTAAATAAGATATATTAATATAAAGTGACTTGAAAAGTGATCAGAACAAATAGTTGTCCCTAGTAAGACTTGTCATTCTGACAATTTTGGAATATTTAATCATCATTGTCCTTACTGTGATAATAAAATCTGTATTTTTAGAGAAAAACTAGTTGTAGATGTTAAGTGTCATAAATATAGAAGTGCTATATAAAGAATTAAAGCTTTATTATTTTGTTAATACATATAGCTGATGGTAGTGTCAGGTAAAATGACCCAGTGATCCATGATATATCCCAAACATTACCAGGCACATTTATTTTTTTAATTTTTTTAAAGATTTATTTATCTATGTATACAAGAGCCAGGGCGCAGGCCAGAGTTGTGCGGGATGGTGAGAGAACTCACCAGAGACAGAATAGGGAGAACAGGCAGATCAAGGGAAATACACTGCTGAGGGGAGCAGTTGTGTGAGGCAGGAGAGGTCTGATGCACCATGTGGGAAGCTCCATGGCCGGGGAACGAACCCACACCACAAGGGCTGCAGACAGCCCCATAGTGCTGAGACTCAACCCATTGTGCCATGAGGGAGGCCCAACAATCACATTTCTAAAGTCTTTTGTTGAAACAATAGAAATTGAATGGTACCAATGTTGTGTTGAAACTTCAAAAGCATGAGCATGTGTCAACACAGACATTTTTCTACATAGACCTATAAGCACGACTTTACCACATGAATCCATCATCAAGAAGACCTACAGCTTTATTTCCTTTATTTTTTGGAAAGATTTATTTATTTATGCATGCAAGCTGGGTATAGGCCAGAGGTGGGGGGAGGTGAGAGGATTCACCAGACAGAGTGGGGAGCGGAACAGGGAGATGGACTGAAATATACTGCTGAGGGGAGCAGCAGGCAATGCAGGAGGGGTGTGCTGCGCATGTGGGAAGCTCCCTGGCTGGGGATCAAACTGGTGCTGCAGTGGTTGCCCATAGCTTCATAGTGCTGCGACTTAACCCTTTGCGCCACCAGAGATGCCCAGCTTTATTTCCTTTAAATCTTAACTTCCAAGTTAAACTTTAGATTATTCTTTATTATTGTATTCACAAAGTCTGTTTCAAGCACTTAGCAGACACTCGTTCATTAAAACATACAAACACAACATCTGCTGTTCTGAGTGCTCTGGTTGCCAATTCTTCATCTGATTTTCTTGGAAAGGGTGGACACCATTGGACTTTATCCTCATTGAATGGGATGCAGGAATTTAATTCAATAAAAATAGAGTTAGCATTCCACCTTGCAAGAACAAAAATGAGAACAATTGATAGAGACGTGTTGTTTTCCCAGATTTATTCTGATCCTTGTTTTATTTTATTGAGGTAACATTGGTTTACAGCAGTGTATATGATTCAAGGTATATAATCACACTCCTGCAGCCCACATCCCACACCCACAATCAAGGCACCTGTTGTCCTCCACCATATTTCAATGGATCCCTTCCACACTTTGCTCTCTACTCTACCCCTCTCGGTAGCCTGAATTCTACATTCATCTTTCTAGGATTTGACTCTGATTTTTTCCCTATATTTGACATACAAGTGACACCATCTAGTAGTTATCTTTTTTCCTTCTAATTTATTTTATTTTGCGTAATCACTTTCAGTTCCACTCATGCTGTACCAGATGGCAAGAGTTCATTTTTTTCTTTTTTTTACAGTTGAATAGGTTAGGGATGATGAACATTTCTTCATGTGCCTGTTATACATCTGTATGTCTTCTTTGGAGAAATGCCTATTTAGTTCTTCTGCGCATTTTTTCATTGGGTTATTTGTCTACTTTTTGTTGAGTTGCGTAAGTTCTTTGTAAATTTTTTATATCAGTCCTTTTTCAGATGTATGGTGGGGAAATATTTTCTCTCATTCTGTAGGGTGTCTTTTTCTTTTATTGATAGTACTTTTATTGTGAATAAGATTTTAAATTGATATAGCCCCAGTTACACTGGTCAACAAAGAGATCATTACTGACTTAAAAAGGCCCTAATCTGTAGTATCTTGGTGTGCTGAACATGAATATAACCCTGAAAAATTTTAGTAGCTCTTGTTTTGAAGATATTTCATAAAATTCATTTTATATGTTTCACCATGTAAATTTATCCAGTAGGACTGCAACAACAGCCTAAATCAGCCTAGAATGATGTAATATTGCATCACCTTGCATAATACCATAGTGCACACATCATCCAGAGTTGATTGCATCATTTTCTGATGCAATGCAATAGTACTGCCAGGTGGCTGCTGAAGTAAGCTGATGTCAGCAGTGCACTATATAAAACCCTGTCAGAAATGTTGAGCATTGAAAATATTTCAAAGTTTGTGTGAGACAGTTTAAGCAACTGTTACATAGAACTGTTATTATTTTATCCATTTAGGCACAATACAGAACAGTAATGCCTCAAAAGTGCATTAATAGAGTGGACAAGTTCTACTATATGGGTGAGGAAGTGCCATTTGCCAACCAGAAGAAAAGTATCTCTTCTCAAGTGAAGAAGGCTTATCATCTTGACTTCGGATGCAAGGCTGGTGACCAAGACAAGCCTTGGGCCCCGCATATATGCTGTGCTAAATGTACAACACAACTTTCACAGTGATTAAATGTTAAAGACCATCAACGCTGTTTGCAGTCCCAATGGTGTGGAGAGAGCCAAGCAACCACATAAAAGACTGTCACTTCTACTTGGTTCCTCCTCTTTCTGACAGAATAATGAAGCAAAAGAAGTCGAGAATAGTCTACCCAAACATTCTGTCTGCACTGAGACCAGTTCCACATGGTGAGGGGCTTCCTATTCCAGAACCTCCAGCAGAATATTCTCTTGATTCATCTGATGAAGACAAGGGTGAGCCAACCTGTTCTTCTGTTCCATCAGCATGCAGTGATCCAGATTTTCACTGTGGTGCATCATCAAGCCCACAGAGACTAACACAGGAAGACCTAAATGACCTGGTTCGTGATTTGGTCTTATCCAAGAACAAGGGAGAATTGCTAGGATCAAGACTCCAACAATGGCATCTTCTAGAAGAAGATCTTACCATTACTTTATATCAAGAGTACCACCAGCAGTTGGAGCCTTTCTTCAGAAAGGAAAGTACTCTGGTATTCTGTTCCAATATTGAGGGCCTCGTGAATGCCTGAGAAATCACTCATGACCCACAAGAATGGAGACTATTTCTAGACTCTTTGAAACTGAGTCTTAAGGCTGTGCTTTTGCAAAATGGAAACCATCTTCCATCTATTCTATTACTGAATAGCTGTACAGGAGACAAGTGAAGAAATCTTAAGACGTAGTCTATGACTTGATTTTTTTACAGGTATTAACCGTAGGCCGATTGGTATGCATTTTGTGATGTAATCATCAATTTATTGCAGATTACACAAAAAAAAACCTAGAGCCAAAATTAGAATTTGACTGTCATATTTGTGTTGAGCACAAACAAGTTGATAGGAAATTACTAACTTTATTTCAGTAACATGACTTTTGTAAAAATTTGTTGACCAGTGGTATTTACTCCCCTTTTGTTTTTCTTATTGTTGGAGATAAATTTGTGGAGGCATCTCTGAAACCTTTGTCATGGGGCATTTTACTGGTGTACTTCAATGTATTTTATATTTCAGATCTTTTATCAACATTTTCAATCCATTTTTTTAAGATTTATTTTTTTATGCTTACAAGATGGGGTGTAGGCTAGAGTTGTAGAGTGGTGAAAGGATTCACCAGAGACAGAGCTGGGAGCATAGCAGGCAGATTGAAGTACACTGCCGAGGGGAGCAGCGGGCAAGGCAGGAGAGGTCTGTTGTGCCATGTGGGAATCTCCCTGGCTGGGTATTAAACTCATGCTGTAGTGGCTCTGGATAGCTTCATAGTATTGCACTTAACCCATTGTACCACCAGGAAGGCCCTTCAATCCATTTTGAGTTAATTTTTATATACGTTGTGAGATATTGGTTGTCCAGATTTCTCAGTAACTTTTATTGAAAAGCCTTTATTTTCTCTGTTGTATATTCTTGACTCCATTGTCCATCTACATGTTGGTTTATTTCTGGGATCTCAATTTTATTTAATTGATCCATCTGTTTGTATTCTAGTACCATACTGTTTTGATTACTTTAATTTTAAAGTATAGCTAAAAATCTAGAATTCTGATATCACATCCTTCTTTTTTGTTAGGATTATTTTAGATAGTTGGGATCTTTGTGATACCATAAAATGTCAGTAATGTTTATTCTGTTTCTTTGAATAATGCCATTAAATCTTCGATAGGTATTGCGTTAAGTCTGTGTCTTGCTTTTGATAAGAAGGCTATTTTAAAAATGTTAATTCTCAATCCATGAGAAGAGAGTATCGTTCTACTCATTTTCATCATCCTCTATATCTTTTAATAATATCACAATTTTCACTGCACAGGTTCATCACCTCTTTTGTTAAGTTTATCTTAGGTGTTTATTTATTTATTTATTTTTTTTGAAATTATGAGTGAAATCACTTTCTTGATTTCTTTCTCTTCTAGTTCATTGTTTGCTTAATGGAACACAACTGATTTTTGTAAATTGATTTTGTAACCTGCCACTTTACTATACTGATTTATTGTTTCAATTAGTTTTTTTTTAATGGAGTCTCAGAGTGTTCTATGTACATTATCATGTCATCTGCAAATAGTGATACTGTTACTTCTTCTTTTCCAATTGAATTCCTTTTATATCTTTCTCTTGCCTGATTGCTTTAACTAAAATCCCTAATACTATATTGAGTATTAGTGGGAATGGACACCCTTGCTTTATACAGTCTTATAGGAAACACATCCAATGTTTCACCATCAAGAATGATGTTAACTATGGGTTTGTCAGATATCATCTTTATTATATTGAGGAATATTCCACCTATCTCTGTATTTTTAAGGGTTTTTATCATAAATGAAATTAAATCTTATTAAATTTTTTCTCAATAGATGTCAATATCTCAGTAGATATTTATATAATCATATGATTTGTTTTCTTTTTGTTGAAAATTTTGTATGTATGTTTATCTATGAAAGCATTCTTTATATATCATGTCTCTCTCTACTATCTGTTAATATCTATTTACTTACTTTGCTATGCTATTCAATTCTGCAATGGAGTTAGCAATCACATTATTTCCTTTTTTCCTAAATTGAACCCAATAATGACTTCTCTATTTTTTATGCTGTTAAATGACAAAAAACCCTTCAACTTTTTAAAGCAAAGTTACAGTAGAGTTTTACACAAAAAATTTTCACTTCTAAAAACACTCTGCTAAATAAGTCAAGGGAAACATAGGGATAGAACACAGAAATTGATTGTACAGATGTCATTTCTTCATGAGACCAGCGGGCTGAATTCTTTTTGTTGTTTGGACATTAATGAGTTCACTGTCATAAGACTAAGAATAGCTTGCATCCTGAAAGTATTGTAAACATGGACACATCTCTATTAATACTTTTATGTTATACCTTCTATTTAAAACTAATAGTTACCTTATATAATTATCTGATCTGGACTGACTCTGTGAACAGTAAAGCTATGTATGAAACATTTTTTCTTAGACAATTGGCATCTCTTTCTGAAAGTATGAATTCTTACAGCAGGGACATAGGGACACGCTACTGTTAAAGGTGAGGGACCAGGCAGCTCTGGAGTTAGCCCAACCTTACATGTTGGTAGAGCAATAATTTTCATTAAAGAAAATTTATAGGCTCTGTTGGGCATAGAACTAGATATTCTTCAGCAATAAAAGCTGAATTTAAAATTTTTACAGTCGCTCTTTTGGATTTTCATCACTTTCGTCTATTATGAACATTTATATATTTTATTTAAAAGACATATTGAATGTAATTCATTATTATTGAATAGAAATTATTGCAAAAATGAAAATAAAGTTTGGAAAGACAAAACGAATGTGGAGACACAAATCCATAATGCATCAGGTGAGGATAAATTCTGGGAAGAAAAATAAAGCATGATAGGCAATGATAAATACGAAGATAGGAATTAAGAAATAATTTAGCTACATTTGTCAAGGGTGACTTTGTCTAGATACCTGGAGGAAGTGAGCCAAAATGTATGAGAAATATGTTTTTCAGTAAATCAAACACTCTTTTTATCACTCTGAATGTATTCTTCACTTTTGTGAAGATGTCCAAAGTGAAATCTGTGAACAAAGCAGATTGTCCGATAACTTCCTAAAGCCTGTTCGACATTATAAAGAATGTGTCTCATTATCTGATTTTACATTTTTAGCAATCTAGTACAGTAAGCACAGATATTGTCCTCCATTTTTAGATACAAAAACACCTGGATTCAGGTATTTAGTTCTGTTGTTAAAACTATTCTTGTGGCCTGAGGGAGCTAAAGCTCAAATCTATGTTGTTGACTTGCATTTTCCTCATTTTTACAACTTCTTGGTCTTTTCACTGAAGGTTATACTAATACTTGGCACCTTTCAAATCTACAAGTCTGTATGTTTAAGACTTTATTTTCAAACAATATATTTAAATATACATACATACATATAAAGGTATAATCAATCCCTACGAATGTCATCAATAGTGACAGTAATATCTGTACTTCCATATAATGGCCTGAGTTGCACTGACCATTCATTCAAGTGGCCATTTATTAGCACACAGATGTAGGAAAAAATTCTGAGATCTCTTATCCTCTAAACATAGCTCTTACAAAATGGAATATGGATTTGGAAGAACTCAAAGTGAACCTAGGTTTTAATAAAAACACATATAATTTTTAGTGAAAAGATTATTTATTTCTCAATGCAAATGTTATAAAATAAAGTGTCCCACCAAGGAAACTTGACAGCAGGATATCCAAGGACCAGTGGACACTTTTTTACAAGTGCATTACAAGGTCTCTAGTGAAAAAGCTTACTTCAGAGAGACTACTTGTAATTATAGAATAGTTCCTACACAGTGAGGACATATCCTTCCAGTACATGTCCTGAAACAGATGAAAGAACAATGGGATTAAAAAAAAAGTATGATTAGTTACTCCATTCTATGTGTGTTGTTAGGAAGAACAACCATTAGCAGTCCAATAAATCACTCCAAAAGTCATCAACAGAGACAAGAATATTTGTACTTCCTTATAATGGCCTGACTTGCCCTGTCCATGGGAAATAGAATCAGCACATTGCAACATGTAAAACTCACTGGTTTTACGTTGAAAACTGTTTGCTTTCAAGATGAATTTTCTAAGCATGTGCGTGCAAATACATATGTGTTTGATCATATCTCTATATTTCACTTCAGATGTGAAGTGTTCTTTGCTATATAATCAATTTTCTCTTAATCTAATTTCAAAATGCAAGTGACAATGGATGTTGGGTCAAAAATATATACTTTATTGTGTAAATATATTAACTGCGGTATTTTGACATATATGAATTACTTTGTCCCCAAGTAAATTAAACTAGGATATTGGTGTGCAGATAATATGTATGTGTGAGTCTGAATGCTTTTGAAAATGCTTTAATAAATACATTGTTTACAAAGCATGGACGCCTAGCTTTTCTGGGAAGATGTAGATTTGTTCCTTTAGGCAATTATCTAAAAGGCAGGGTGAGGGGGACTTTCTTCTTGATGAAATATGCTGCACTGAACAAATCCAAGAAACTTTGGAAAAGATTATATACTCCTGACAGCCCAAATGTGATAAGTATATCAAGATTTAGTGTCCCTTTATTAGTTTCTCTTACAAGAGAACGCCATAGCTGCCAAATCTGAATCATTACCCTCATTTTTCCTGATATAATCAGTATGAAAATGGTGACTACCTGGATATTGCCTCAATGTGAGCTTTTCTAACTAAATAAGGTGAGACCAACCTTATTGTATCATTCACAGATTAGAGTCCTGATTAATGCGTCTTCTTTTATTTCCATTCCCCAGGTTGAGATAATGCATATGCTTCTGAATTACTCGGCCTGGCACCTGTTTCTAAATCAAACCCTTTCTAAAATGTTTGCCTTGAGTTTGGGGAACCCATAGGCTTCTGGGAAAGTTTAATTACTGCTAGAGTTTGCCCTTTCATCTCTATTTTATTTTCCATAACTTCAGACTAAAAAAAAAAAATGCCCAAAGCTGTGTAGTGTGTTTATTTCATTATATTGAACAATGTCCTGGCCCAACACTGCTCTGCCCAGCAACTCTAAATACAGACACTTTACATTTTTTTGCTGAAGACTTTTGAAGACTGAAGACAGCAGAACACTGAGAACTCACCACCCAAAAAATCCAACTGACAGAAAATCCTTTGCTGCTATCTGAAAGATTTGGCACTAAGTATAAAAACAATTCATCTGGGTTGAGAAAATAATAGGTGGCTTTTGCGTTGTTCACTTCCTTAAGTAGAATAGTCTATTCCTCTGGAAATAAAATGGGAAGAAAGTGTTCCCACCAGAGTTCCAGGAAATATAATGGTCAGAGAACAAAACAGCTTTTTGTCCACAGCAAGGACACTGCGTTTTTAAACTGAGCCGTTATTGTGCCCTTCTGGAGCCACACTGTCACTTTCCTCTCATGATAATTATAATACTGCATTTACTTGACAAAAAGAAGAAATAGGGCAGGAAGGGCGTGCTGAGTAGTTGTGCTGGGCTTGCCCTGGAAGAGGCAATTCCCACAATTAAGGTACTAATCGTTTTTCAAGTCAAGCCTTTTAGGACAGTGCATTCTATATTTTACATAGGGGCCAGCAAACTATGGCCTGTTCATTTGCAATCTTGGGAATTCCCCCAACAAAATTCAAAACTGCACCCTGTACACAGAGGACAAGGAGAGAGAGAAGAAAGAAGCGTACATGGATAAGTGAAGATTTAACTGGCTGGTAAATTTATAGGAGCCTTTCTTGTACAACTGGGGACAAGTAGAACTCTATACTCACCTACCAGACTCTTAAGAGTTTTATAGATGCCTTGACTGGGTCTAGATGGCCTCATTAATACAACATTCTCTCATCCTTGAAGTAGTTTCTAGTATTGGAATGGTGAGCAGAATTTGCATTTCAAGGACAGGACAATATTTTTTTAGACAAAGTCAATTCTAGAGCAAGTTCCATTAAATGTAATGAAAAGAGACTATTCATTACGCACACACACACACACACATACACACACATCTTTAGTACCTAATAATATAATTTTATGTACCACACCATCAAATATATGTGTGTGCATTGTCTGAAAGAGTAGGAGATACTGAGAAAGCCATAGTCTATGAAACCCAAAGGAACTTTCATCAGGCTTTAAAACAGAAAGTAAGTGCAAAAAATATTCAGTGTAGAAATAATATAAATTTTTACAAGTGAAAAGATTTTTAGATAGGTTAATGCAAAAAGTATTGGACCTAACTCTTAACTAGGAATGACTGGAAAGCTGGACAAAACATAGAAAACTATTTTTACCCCTTCTACAACAGGAAATCAAGCGCTGTATTTGCAGATTGAAGGACACAAATGATGGAGCTTTACAGTCACCCCAGCTTCCTTTGTGGAGAAAATTTCCAAACCATAGGGAAGTTTATATATTTCCAAAAGAAGGAAGAACTGACAAGGAGCCCAGTGTTTCTGCTGAGTTGAGGGGAAGGAGGCTAGAGCTCAGGGAGGCAGAGGTATCTAGGGGTTTGGGGAAAAATACAGAAGGATGAACTGACCATTGGGAGAGACAGTTCCAAACATCAACACCAAATCCTCACGTCTTTGCTAAACATGAGGCCGCAGATAAATAGAGTAAAACTCCACAAAACTGGTCAGCAAATGTCCAGGGATAATAACTCTTTGTAAATAAATGGTTGTTTTCTGTTTAACTGAAGTGATGTCTAACAGAGCTTCTATTCAACATTATACTTGAATCTCATTCTGAACAGTAAGGCAAGAATAAAATTGAAAAGAATTTTAATAGAAATGATGGAGATCTTTTCATAACTGAGAAAATATTTACAGAAGTTATGAGACGACATATTCATATTATAATTTGGCTTTTTTAATACTCCTCTGTCAGTAATTGATAGAACAAACATTCAATAAGGTTATAGAAGATTTGAACAACATTATGAAAAAATATTACCCCACTGACATTTCTATAACACTAAATTCAACATTGCAAAATACATATTTTCTTTAAGTGCACAAGGAAGAGTCACTAAAATAGGACATAAAGTAAATCTCAAAAACTTTCAAAATAATGAAAGTATACACGGTATGATTTGTGTTATTAACAAATATTTGAAAATATAGCAACACTATTTTAAATAACCATAAGTTAAGGAAGAAATTACAATGAAAATAAGAAAATTTCAATATGGTGATAACATAGTACTATATACTATATTTAAGCATGTAGCTGTAGTAGTTACAAGAATTTCTAGTTTGAAATGTTTATGTTAGAATGAAAGGAAGTTTTGCAACTGATGATATAAGCTGCCAATTTGAAAATCTAAATAAATTAGCACAAACCCCCACAAAAAAAGAAATGAAAAATAAAAAAAGATAAAAAATAAAAACAATGAAATAGGAAATGGAAAAGCAGTAAGGAAAATAAACAAAAATAAAATGATTTTTAAATATATATTAAGAAATTTGACAAAATCAAGAAAAACAACAAAAACAAAGAGGGAAAATAAAAATTCCCCATAGTAGAAATGAAAGTGGGAATATTACCAAAGGATATTACCAAAAGATTATAAGAAAATTATTGGTTAGTTAACTAAATGTCACAAACGTAATCTCAACAAAAGTTTGGAAGTGTATCCATATGTTTATTTGCTCAAAATATGTTGATTTTGACAAAAGTATCAAGGTAAGTCACTGGGGGAAAATACTTGTTTTCAATAGGTTGTTGGAAAGACTGGATAGCTATGTGGAAGAAAAAAATATAATCTTCAACCCTCTACATAACATTACACACAAACAATAAATGTAATTGATTACAGCTACAACTAACAAAAGTATAGCTAAATATAAAAGAATTAAAAGCCAACATAAAAAATGTAGAGAAATTTTTAAACAGCATATAGGAAAATATATAACTTTGGGATAGATAATTTTCGGAGAACACAAAAAAAGATGTAAATACAATAAGGAAAACTAATGAGTCAATTACATCAAAACTAAATACAGATACTATTTAAATCATTAAAAAAACAAAACTGTGAACCACAGATTGAAAGAAAACATATTCCATAAATATATTTATTAGTCTTTTATCAGAATAGACTTATAATATCTAAATACAAAACACTGAATGTCACAAAATAAGACAAAAGAATAGTTAATAAGCACATTTTAAAAAAAATTAACAATGTTAGGTTAATTTACCTAACAGAAAATAATTTTCCTAACAGAAAATAGCAATTCAGACTATGAGAACCACTTCACATCCACTAGCTTATTGAATAATGGGATCTCAGTACCAAATGTTCTTGAGAAAATTGAACTAGATCCTCTTAATATTTTAGTGAGAGTTCTAAATGTAGCAAACACTTTGGAAAGCAGGTTTTTTTTTTTTAAAATATTTTTAGGAAATTATGCACCTTGTAACACAACTCTACTCTTAGATATTAAGCCAAGAGAAATGAAAGCATGTGTCCTGAAAGACACTTTATTTTTATTAGTTCTAAACTGAAAATAACCTAGATATGTATTGATAGGAGAATAGAAAACAAAAAGTGACATATTCATACACAGAATATTTCTGAGAAGTTAAAACGAATGAATGAACTGCAGATAAATGCAACCAAATGGCTGAATGTCACATTTTATGTTTATCATAAATAGCAAGACAGAGTAAAGGAAGGTTACATAAAGTGATAGAAAGCCACTATTCTATGGTGTATAAATCAGAGTATTGTTTGGGGCATGGAAATCTACTGAAAATTGTTCAAGGAAACATGTGGATTGATGGAAATTTCCATATTTCTATTATGGTTGGTTCAGTTTAGTGGTTACATGTGCTTATGCATTTGTCAAAACTCATCAAACAACATGCTTAAAATCCATTCTTTTAAAATTCTGTGCAATGTATAATAGTTAATCAATCAAAATACACAAATAAATGGAAAGACAGATGAAAAATAAAGAGACATTGCAACATTGACACTTGGGTGACTCTCTTTCTAAAAGAAAATATTTTGAGCATATATATATGAACTCAGTTCAAAATTTCAGTCACACTAAGCAAGCTAACAACTTTATCTAATTTAGTTCATCATCTCTAAAATGGATCTATTGGCCAATCAAAATTCATCAAACACATATAACAAAAGCTAGAACATAGTATGAACAAAATGAATAATAACTATAACTAAACTATGAAAATGCTTGTTAAACAAACTGAAAATAAACATAGAACAAATGCATCACTAGTTGCCAAAGGACATTTAAAGTTTGACCTACTTTCATTACTAAGTAAGTGGAAAATGTACTAAAGTGTATATTTTGAGGTGATTATGCTAAGCAAAATAGGCCTGAAAGAGAAAGACAAATAGCGAATGGTTTCACTCAAATATGAATTATCAAGAAAAAAACAAAGGGTCAGACAAAACCAAATTGAAAATAAACCCTAGAAGTCTAACAGGTAAATTGAGCTACTGGAGAGGAAGGGGAGGTGGAGAGCAAAAGGGGGGTGGCCCATGGACTCTGGCGAAGGACCACAGTGCCTTGCTGGTGGGTGTGATTTACTAAAATAAACCTGAAGGGGTGTGAGCATACATCTCTGACTCATATATATTGTTGTAAACCAATGTTATCTCAACTAAAAAATAATTAAAACATAAATCTTGCCAAGAAAATTGGAAAATGATAGCTAAATAAGGACAATTAAATACACAGGAAAAAAAATAATGTATATTGAAAACTAAATTAGGGAACATGTAAACTTAATTCAAGATGTATTTAAAACAAAATAAAACCACATGAAATTATGACATTTTAATATCAGACAAAACAAAAATAATCATGGGTTTAAAGTTTTCTGCAAAGCTATAGATAGATATGCTTTATAATATATTTGCTAAAATTTTTTAAGCCTTTTGAAGCACATTGTTTTCTAAGAAAATATAAATTGTCATCGAAATGATTTTCAAAATATGTAATTTGTAGAGAACATCAGAAAATATTAAATCTCCAATTCATTTTTGAACTTACATTACACAGAAAACAATTACTTTATCTTCATTTTTGTGTGTATGTGTATTTAAGATAATAAGTAAGATATTGTTGAGTAATTTTAACAATGAGTAATGTGTCAGTTAAATAATTCTAAAGAAAGTATCCTTATCACAGGATGATGATTAATTATTAGAAAATGTATATTTTAGAAACACTTGAAATATATAAACACATTACATAGATAAGGCCCATAAGGAGAAAGATGATATTTAATATATTTAATAAAGATTTCCAAAACATTATAATTCAAAATAGTATTAAAACATGTGTACATAAAAATATACTTACAGTGCAATATAAATATAAATATATACACAATTATTATATATAATTAAAATTAACCATTGACTATTAGATCTACAATAAATTTGTAACCACTATTAGTGGCAATATGTTTTTAAGAATTCCTGGTCCATTCAACAAAACTGGAAATAATATTAAAGGAAGTTACCGTGAAGCTTTCCTAATCACACCACCCCAGGATTCTCAGAACTGGTGTCTTCCCTAAGTCCACTCTGGCACACAATGTATCTTTTATAATGACAATAGATTCCCTGCAGGCTGAGAAAGCTTCTGTCCTTGCAAAGTTCTTTGCCCTTCCTAACCAAAGAAAAAAATCCTAACATACTAAACATCTGCCCTTTCCCTAATTGAAGAAGCAATTGCTGCTCCCCTTTTTATGACCTAGAATAATGTATTTGGGGAGGTCTCCATCCAGTTGTAGATTTACCTCTAAAACATGTCCTTTCTTTCAGATCATCTCACCTTTTGTCTCAGAGTAAAAGATGAAATAATTTTTCCTCCTTGTCAAGTGTAAAAACGAAGTTACGCCCTCCCCTCTTTATGCCCCTCAACACTGACTTGCTACCTTATTCTCCAAAACTCCAGTGGGATCTGCATAATCTTTGGAGCTCCTCCATGCACATTTATGAAATTGATTTTTCCTTTTGCAGCTCATGTGACGCTGCTTTGATTACTAATCCAGCCTGAGAAGAACCCATAAGGGTGGGAAATTTTTTCCTGCATCCTGACAGTGGTAAGTAGGAGAAAATAATTACTGTACATCATTTTTCAAAATGATAAATGTAGAAAATCAAGTATAATATACAGAAATATGCTTAAAATTAATAATATGACAATGCCTTAAATAGTGGGCATGTCCATATATCACAAGTCAGGCAAAAATTTTATAGTACTGTGAATCAATTTTTATAAAATATTTAACACTACATTAAAATATTTGATCTTCCCAAATGAATGTATAGATAATCACAATAATAGTAGGACTGATATTATTTGCTTTGTTTAATGATTTAAAACAATGGAGTAAGAATGGCAGAAATAAGTGCAAGGTTGACTTTGATGGGTTGATTATAAAATTTTCTACAAATAAATATCAACTAATTATTTTTATTTTTATTGTTTTTTATATATTTTGCATTATTGTGTATTCCCCTTGGGTAACCCACCACTGATTCACCTGTGACCAATCACCATAGTCCCTTGTGCTCTTTTCTACCCCCTTTTGAGCCATTATCCTTCCCCTGCCTCACTGAGTGTCTCTCTCTTGTTTGGTTCCCTTATGTATCTGTTATAAGTGAAACTATTCAATATTTTTCTCTTTCTTTCTGGCTTATTTCGCTGAACATGATTCCTTCTAGTTCTATCCATGTAGCTGCGAATTGCATGTGTTCATCTTTTTGAATGCTGAATAGTATTCCATTGTGTATATGTACCACATAAATATCAAATAATTATTTTAAAAAATGAATAATGTGAGAAAATCTAGTCTCAAAGCTTGAGATAATAAATGGGTTAAAATTATCAATGTAAAATGAAATGGAGACCAGACTCGAACACCACCCAAGCAGACAAAAACAGCTTAATCGTGTAAGTAAAACTTAATCTGCTTTATTTCATGAACATATGCAAAATTTAAATTTAACTTAGGTAATTTCTTGTAAATGCTGTTGGTAATCATAAATAAGATTTAAGTCATTTTCCTAATATGGTATAAGATAATCATTTTTAAGTAATCCCCTGCTGTCTGGAAACCCCCACTGTAATAAGTAATCGCTATAAAGGTTAAACAATTTCCTCATTTTCATTTTATAAGCCATCCTGTGACATCATGCCTCAGAGCTTTTATTAGTCTCAGGTTTGAAGTGTTCCTGAAATAATTTTTCTCTTCATCAACACAATATTCATATCCTACATAAATCCTTATGAATTTTTTGATATAATAAGTGAAATGGAAATAATTAAAATAATTCAAGGGACATTTAGATTTTTTTTCTGAAATACATGTGTGTATACTTATGTGAGCATAATATACAATTTAGAAAACATTCTATGTAATTGAGAAATGAAAATTGAAAAAGTGTTTTAAAAAATGCTAATCTAGAGTCTTCACTTACCACATATGAAAACAAATTCATGGTAAATTAAAGAGTTAAATTCATTCCAAAATTACATGAAAAATAAACACAAAGAATTTACAGGGAATAATGGCTCTTAAGATTGATAAATATTGAAAATAAAAAGATACTTATAGGAACATTTTGACATCCTGTACCACTAAATTTTATGTCTCTGAAGTCTAAAACTTGACAGAATAATTAAAATATAAATAATAAAATTGCAATATTTATTTGAGAAAAGGTTGGTAAATCTTGTACAGGTTAAGAGATTTGGGGAATTACTGAGAAAACTGTGTTTACCAGTACCATATTAAATGGTGTAAATATTTCAGGAAAAAGGAAATATCTAATAAAATATGAAAAATGTTTGTCATCATTAGTAGTTAAAGATATGCAAATTGTACACTTGGGTTTATTGCATAAAAAAGTACGAAGAAGGTATGCACAAATGCTTTTTTCCATCTTCTTGCAGTGGAAGAGCATATCACTGCACTATTTCAAACTATCTATTTGTCAAGATATGTAAAATAATATGATAATAATCTTTAAACTAGTAATTCTTTACCAGGACTATATAAAAGACGATAGGATGTATGGATAAGGATTTATAAGTATATAAATTTTGTATTTATTAAAAATATAAGAGGAAAAGTATTGAAAAATATTGAAACATCTGCATGAATCAATATTTAGTTAATTAATCTTACTGAAGAACCAATTAAAATAATATATTTAGGGATGATTTATAGACAGAAAACATCCTCACAAACATGAGATATCAGTTTATGAAAATTTAAATAAATTAGATGAAGCCATTTGAAGTTATCAATGTCTGCTTGGTTTTGATCTAAATACAGTAATATAATAAGATTGAATTTAATAATAGTATGTTTAGAGATCCATGGATAAATTACAAAAATGTTTTGAGTTATTTAAAATATAATGTTTAGAATATTTCTAAATTGTCAAATTGTTCAAAAATAGAAATTATTTCTGTATTGGAAAAATGTTTTAAGTATATTCCCTCTTTCAAAAATGAACTTGTTGGGCCTCCCTGGTGGCCTAGGGGTTAACTTTCAGTACTGTCATCCTGGCCAAGGAGCTGACCCACATGGGCAGCAGACCTCTCCTGTTTCTCCTGCTGCTCCCCTCAGCGGTGTATTTCAGTAGATCTAACTGTTCTGCTCTGCATTCAGTCTCTAGTGAATCCTCTGATCCCCTGTACCTTTAGCCTAGACCTAATTCTACGCAAAAATAAATAAATAAAATTTAAAAACAAAACAAAAATGGACTTTTTAACATTTTGGTAAACGTGCTCACTTGCTTTCTCTCTCTCATACAGGTACACACACATAAGCACACCGCACATGGCACACACAAGTAACATACAGAAAAAACAGAAACTCATGCGCTCCAAGCAGGGCTAGATCTTTCTAGAAAATACACAAAATAACCTCAAATAAAAGTCACATATTCTACTAATTTATTACGGAGGATAAAGCACACACACGTATATTATAACATTAGATTAAGAAATTGAATTGTACATATTTTCTCATAAAAATGAGACACATAGAGATTATTACAAAGAGATTTTAAGGAAATTCAGATGCGTTCAGCCCTGCTAAATAGGATTTAGGTAAGTAGACATTAAAAAGACTTTCTAACACAAGTATTTGGTTAGTTTCTTAAGAACCCTGCAAGATAATGTGGGACCTCTAGTTCACATGTTTTGCCAAAGGAGGGTGTGCAGAATCATCTTTTGCAGTGAGAGATGGCGCTGTAATTGCGGGTCCTTCAATAAGTAACATAAAATGCAATCATGAAGCAACCTCCAGAACCACTCAGCCAGGAAGCGTTGAGATGCATTCTGCACCAGAAAATAGCAGGCTGTCTTAAAAACGGTTTCTTATTGATTAGAGAGTGGGGCAGGTCATTTTTAAGGCTCATTCCCTGGAAACTTTACTGTGTTGTTTGTCATCATGAAAATGTGTGTAGTTTGTACCAGAAAAGTACATGTAACAATGGAAGAAATGTTAAGATTAAGAACCCAGGCCCTTGTTTTCATTCTTGTCCCATATCAACCTATTATATATTAAACCTATAACTCCAGATGTCCCTAGGTAAATTTCTGCCAATGGTTGGAAAATACCATCTATAAGCTGAAGACTCCAAAATGTGTATCTCTGCTCTCACTGACTCCTTGATTCACCAGGAACTCCACATATTCAGCACAACCACCGTGATTTCTAATATAGTCATCATATGTACACAAAAGTAAGCTCTATATTCATGCTCTTAAACTGGGCCGCATATATGTTTTCCCCATCTCAGAAAATAGGTACGGTGTCATTCCTCAAGACGAAAATCTCAGAATTACCTATCCCTCCACAACCAATCCATCAGGAGATGCTATCAATTTTGTCTCCAAAATGCATTATAAAGGGATCTACTTCTCTTGATCTTTACTATTAACTTTTATATCAACCCATTTCCTGAAAGATTTCAGTTGCTTCCTACTAACCTCCCTCTATTGTGCCCATTACCCATTTTCTATATACCATTTGATCTTTTAAAGATGAAAATCATATCATATAACTATTTGAAAGCATACAATAGCTCCCTTACACTTAGTGATAAAATCAAAGCTAACACTTGGCTTACAAAATCCTTAAAATATCCTCATCTGTGTCTCCAATATCACCTCATATGACTTTCTCACTACCACTGCGTTTTAGTAGTTTCCATTTTATAGTGTTTGTTACATTTGTAAACTGTTTCCTGCCAGTTGTCAAAGTTCACCAATACCTAGTTCTACCTAGTTAGCTCTAGCTATGCAAATTTTTACTTCTAAGACCCCTTCATTCCAGCAGGATATTTGATGAGATATAACCAATAAGACTGTAAGCAGGAGTGGCGTGCGCATCCAGGCTAAGTCAGTGAACAGCCTGTGTGTGATTCTCTAGTTTCTTTCCCTGCCTTACCACCCACAGAAGTCTTGTATTGCACACATTCCACCAAAATATGGAGGGATCTCAGTCATGTGAAGCCTACACTTGAGATCCTATCAACCCTTGTTGAATAAGCCCTTAGAGAAGTAATCTTATATATGTTAAGTAATGGTGAATCAGTCTTTCCTCACTACTAGATAAGCTTGGTCTCATGCCAGGAAGCACAGGGCAGGTTCACTATTGATTCAGGCAGTGGATAAAAGAGAGTCCTGGAGCCCCCTGGATTTTTTAGGCTTTAATGCTCTCTCAGGGAACCGGGGCACACAGGCACACCAGACGGGGAGGCTGGCATGCAAGGAGGTAGGCACGGGCTGTCAGGGGGTCTGGGAGGCAGGCAATCAAGCCTTCAAGACCCCCTCACAAATCTTTACACTCTTTCTCTGGGCTCTCTCTTGCATCACCTCATGGTCTCACCTCTTCTGTTGTCACACCGCTTGTCCCCCTCACTGCGGCTGCTTTTAGCCTACCCATAGGCTCAGTGCGCACACTTATGCATGCCCCCACCCACACTCCTTCCGCATTAGCACGATCAAGGCCGCAGGTGATAGCCACAGAGGCTAGTGGTGTAAAAAGCCTGATTAATTCATTTGCCCTATATTTAGGGTCTTGGAGTGAGCTATTATCTTTGTCTAAAAAACTCAACACACTTATCTTTCTGTACCTCATTTCTGGTCATTTGTATTTTAGTTTAAATGATATCTCATTTGAAATGCCTATTATGGCAACAACATAAAAATTAGAATCACCTACCTGGCCACCTATACATGCAATGTCACCCTAATAAAAATTAGACCCACTTACCTGGCATTCTATGTATGAACATGACACAATTTAAAAAATATCTCTGTATATCTACCTGATATTTTTCTGGTTCATTTATTTATGTGCTTACTTTCTGTCTCCCCTTAGCTCTTATAAAATGACCTGAAGTTTTGTTTGCTCCTTTAATCCCCAGTACTTTATTACTGCCTAGGACATAGAAGATGGTAAGAAATATTTCCTAGAATATTTGTCAAATTTGCACTTACTATTTTTATTATTTTATATTAAAAATTCTTTATGATTCTATTTTTATGGTACCAAAGTAACAAATAAATAAAGTCAAAAGATCAATAATTACCTGCAGAGTGAGTTTAACTCATGTCTGAAAATCCTGTAGAATTATATCTAGGCTTAGGAAAGAATTAAAATAGTATTTTTCATGTGGATGACTTAAACCTTATTTTTCATAGAAGAAAAGTGTATTCTCCCAGAGGTGCTTACATAAGTAACACAGTATAATCATTTTAATATTTGAATAATAATATAAAAACAGCTTCTTACAAGTCCCAGCAAGTGTCCCCATAAATAAAGCCATATTATGCATGTAGCTTATGTGCATGATGCCTGAAGGTACCTTAAAGGGGTACTACAAAAAGCATGAAAATGTTGAAAGCTTTCTATTCCTGAAAGCATTCAAGGCAAACATCAGAGATAAAGATCACTTGAGCTATGTTTGTCTGCCTTATGGTGTTAATTAAATGCCAATATTTTTTTCTCTTGAGAAACTCAGAATTAGATTCATATTCTCCTCTGAGAAAGACAAGATCATATAGTATGCTTGTCACATGGTATACATCCTCCCATCCTTAAGTGAAACCCCAGGAGGTATTTTTCGTTTACATAAATCTCAACTATTATTTAAGGTTGTAATTTTTTTTTAAAGATTTATTTATTTATACATACAAGCTGGGGTACAGGCCAGAGGCGTGGGGCAGCGAGAGGGTTCACCAGAGACAGAGCAGGTAGCAGAACAGGCAGATCAGAAATACACTGCTGAGGGGAGCAGCGGGCAAGGCAGGAGAGGTCTGCGGCACCGTGTGGGATTCTCCCCGGCTGGGCATCGAACTCGCATCGCACGCTGCCGACAGCTCCACAGTGCAGTGCTCAACCGCTGTGCCACCAGGGAGGCCCTAAGGTTGTAATTTTTTAAAAGTACTGTATGTATTGTATCAGAGTAGTGCATCTTACAATTTCATAGAAATAGAAGCAATTAGGGTCAAATATAACTTATTGCCATTTTGTCTAATGGCTAGCTATACCTTCCACTAGCAATACAACTATCTGTTTATTCACAGAGCATAAACTATGTACTAATAAGATGAGCTAGATGTTGTGGTAGAAAAGGTGATGGAATTAATTTTAAATAGTCCTAAGTCATAGGATCTCACTATAAACCAGTATATCTTCATACATCCACTATGGTTTCAGGGATGTCTTTGACAATTATCAGGGCTTAAAAGGAGGAAAATAATGATATATGTAAGGAATTTTAAGTGATAAGAAAAGTGTCCTATGACTATGAACGCAAAAGCCAGTTTCGTGAACTACGACTTTGAAGTGCTCCCAAGTAAGTGAAATGTTATATTTATGTTCCAATACATATCATGTTAGTCAGAAACTAGTGAAATAGCCCAGCTATTTGTAGTTATGCTTCCAGCCAAGATGGACAAACAGTAGATGGACTACTCTCCTGCCTGAACACGAGCTCCTTCCCCTTCTTGCTCCATACCCTAATAAGTAATTCTTAAAACACTTAGTATCAAGAAATAAAGGACGGTGATTCCTGAGTGGGGAGAAGTAAGAGAGAGCATGTGATTACCCCACAGGACAGACACTACCTTGAAGGAGTATGTAGCCCTCAGCACAGGGATTCATATAAAACCAGAGAGAAATCCTGTGTGAGGGTCCAGGAAGACCAAAGCAGATGGAGTTGGTAGCAGGAGAGCTGAAGCTGCACAAAAAAATTCTGTCATCTGCCAAAGTTAGTGTTTAGATAAATATATGCAGGGGAGGTAGTTATCTGACTCTGGGAAGAACTGCCTGGAAGAACTGGAGGACCAGTTTGGACCAAACCAAACTGTGCTAAAAGAAAGCTAAAAAATGGGCCTCCCCGGTGGCGCAGCGGTTAAGCGCTGCGCTGTGGGGCTGTCTGCAGCGGCGACGCGAATTCGACGCCCAGCCAGGGAGAATTGCACATGGTGGGGCAGACCTCTCCTGCCTCACCCGCTGCTCCCCTCAGCAGTGTACTTCTCATCAGCCTGTTCTGCTACCTGCTCCGTCTCTGGTGAGCCCTCTCACCGCCCCACGCCTCTGGCCTGTACCCCAGCTTGTATATTAAAAAAAAAAAAAAAAACTTAAAAAAAAAAGAAAGCTAAAAAACCATAAGAATTCAAAATATCCACCACCTAAATAGGTAAAATTAATTGTTACTACAGTCCAATCAAAAAAATACTTGACATGTAAATAAGCAGGTAATTATGACTCATAATGAAAAAAAATCAATCAATATTGATTGAAGCTAAAATTAGTAAAGATATTAATTCAGCTAATAGAGTTATAGAATATATATCTGAAAGTTAACTAGATATTTGTAAAATATTTTTTAAAGATGCAAATCAAACTGCTAGACATAAAGCTTTAAGGAGTGAGATGATAAAATATATTAGGAGAGATTAATGGTAGATTACATATTGTAGACAAAAAGATAAGTTAATTTAAAGCATTCCTTTCTTTAATTTTGTAATTATTTACTGTGGGCCTGTTCAACATGCCACTTTCGTTTCAAGCAAAAGAATCGGTATCTGAGCTAGAAAGCATAATTAGGATTATAAAATTATTGCTTTAATAAAATTTCCTTAAATAGTGAAAAAAAGGTTAGTTTTTTAATGAAGACATTGACTAGAGACTATTAAAATGAAAAAGAAGATTTCTCATACAAATGAGATATAGTGGGAAATTTCAAAAACAATTCAAAAAGAAGGGATAATAGGAAAAGGGGAGCAAATAATAGGTGGGGTAAATAGAAAACCAATAACAATATGAAAAATTTTAACCTAACTATATAAATAATCACATCAACTATAAACAATTTAAAGGCATTATGGATTGAGGTAAATAAATATGTTGCCTACAGGAAATGCATTTTAAATATAAGATAATATTAATGTTAGTTCAAAGTAAAAGAAAAATCAGGGATGGCAAAGTCTTGCTATCTCACATTAATCAAAATAAGACCAGAGTGCCTATGTTAATATCAGCCAAAAAAATTACCAGCAGTAAAGGCCATTTCATAATGACAAAGAGTTCTTACATCAGGAGAACACAAGACTGACAAATACTTATACATCTAATAACAGAATTTCAAAATACTTATTTTCTTTAACATTTTTTAAAGATTTATTTATTTATGCATAGAAGAACTGGGGTGTAGGCCAGAGATGCGGGGTGTGAAAAGTTTCACCAGAGACAGAGTGGGGAGCAGAACAGGTGGATCTACTGAAGTACTCTGCTGAGGGAAGCAGAGGGAGGGACAGGAGAGGTCTGCTGCACCATGTGGGTTAGCTCCCTGGCTTGGGATCGAACTCAGGCCTAACGGGCAATAGCACTAAGACTTAACCTCTGTGCCCCAGGGAGGCCCAGTTGCTTCCAACTTCTGAGAATTATAAAAAATGCCTCTATAAACATCTCTGTGTGGATTTTTGTGTGTCGTAAGTTTTTATCTCCTTTGGAATAATACTAAATTAGTGTGATTGCCAGCCTTTAAGTTAAGAGTATTTTAGTTTTATGAGAAATTGCCAAACTGTTTTCCATAGTGGTTGCATAACTTTGCATCTACACATCTCACCAGCATGTGGTGTTATCAATGTTCTGGATTTTGGCCATTCCACGAGGTGCACAGTGACATCTCACTACAGTTTTCATTTGCATTTCTCTAATGAGATATGATGTTGAACATTTTTTCATATATGTTTTTTTAACCATCTGCATATGTTCTTTGGTGATATGTCTGTTAAGGTCTTTGGATCATTTTTTAATCTTGACAACCATTTTAAGTCATTTTAGTAAGTTTTAATTTACTTTATCCTAATGATAAATCATGCTAAATATTTTGAAAAATATTGAAAAACATACTTAGCTGCCATCTGTATATCTTTTTTAGTTTTGATTTTGTTCAGATATTTGGCTCAGTTGTTTGTTTAGTTAATATTGAATTTCAAGAGTTATTTTATAAAATTTGGACACACTTTCTTCACCAGCTATGTGACTTGCAAATATTTTCTCCCAGTCTGCAGACTAATTTTTTAAATGAATTAATAGATCAAAGTTTTTGTTCTGTAGAGGTGAGAGAGAATAAAGGTCCAGGTGTAACTAACTTCTTGTTATTCTTGACCTGCTATTGTTCTCCACTAGGGCTGCATCACACGGGACACTTTCTTAGGGTTTTATATCTGTTTTGTTTTGTTTTTTAAGATTTTTTTTCATAGAAGTACTGGGGTGTAGGTCAGAGGTCCAGGGGTGAGAGGAATCACCAGAGACAGAGTGGGAACAGAACAGGCAGATCTACTGAAATACACTGCTGAGGGAAACAACAGGCACTAGACAGGAGAGGCCTGCTGCGCCATGTGGGAAGCTCCCTGGCCGGCATCAAAGTCAGGTCGTCATGGTAGTAGCACTGAGACTTAACCCCTAGGCCACCAGGGAGATCCTCTGTTCTGTACTTTTGTGGGGTCTCTTTGAACCCACAAAAATAAATATCTAAAAATAACTATCAAAATATTACCTAACTTGTGCTTTTGCAAAATAATTTCATTGTATTATTTAATTTGACTTTTACAAATTGAGTATTTGGAAAATATTCTTTTCTTTTCCAATTTGCATACACACACACACATAAATAAAGTTTTAGTTTATATGAAGTTTTAGTTCACTGATGTGTTCAAATTCACACAAACAATGATAGATTCATGATCAGAATACAAGGTGCCTGATTCAATTACTCAGTCATTCAATCACTGATTCTTTAAAATATTTTAAGAAACTATGGTGTCAGTTTCTAAGAATTTAAAGAACAAAATATGACTTTTATTTCAAATGATTATTTCTTACTCAGTATTGATCCTTTGTTGTCAAGTCCTCATGGAAGCTTTTTATACCACCCTACATTCTGGTAAGAGATAGTTGATTAAGCATTTTTGATTGTCTCATTTCCTTTTGGAGATCTCTCTAAAATGATGCGTACTTTTAAAAGGCAGAAGCTAAAAACAGTAATATCCTTCATGATGACAAACCTGCAGAATAATATTAATTACTGGCACAAGGTAACATGCAGTCTATAATACAATAGAAACAGAAGGAAGCGTTAATCTGATAGAAAACTCTTGTTAATGTTCTCGTGCTTAGAATTAATAAGTATCTGACTGGGGCCAAAGTAAGATTGGAGATCCAAAATATGGACATTTAGTAGAAAATATATAAGGTAGAGTGATGACCTCTGGAAACAGTGCAAAAGGCTTAAAAGAGAGCTCCCACAGTGCTGAGGACAGAGACTAAGGCAGGGAGTAGGCCCCTGTCAGTGGATTCTCATTTGTGTGAACAGTTGCAAGATCACTCAGGTGTACAGCAGGGTTGATTTCACAAACAAGAAATCTGGGGAAAGGGAAAAAAATTGAGGCCATAAGTGGTCAGCTGTCTCACCCCAGATAGTATCTGCAGTGTCCAGAAGTCCCAAAGATGGTACGTGGAGAATGAGTGACACTGCAGCAGCCCACAGCAGCAGTCTGAAGACTGGGCCAGAGGCTGACCCAGACAGTGATGGCCTCAAGAGCACTAGGAGATGCTGAGGAAAACCAGAGGCTATAAACAGCTCCTTGAGATTTTGGGCCAAACACAGTGTTGGTCCTTACAGGTAATATAAGAGGTAGGACCAGAGGTAGGTGTGAAGCTCCTCAGAGGTCTGGAGGTCTAGCAAGCTACAAAGTCTATGTTGGTCTACAAAGGTCTACAAAGTTCTATGAAGGTGAGGTGAAACCACGGATGTCAAATGCTCTGAGCATCTCTCTTGCAGAGGCTGGGAACAGAACCCTTTTTCTTTGAACGTGGTTCAACAAATACTTCTCCCTTCAGAAGGTGTCTGAACACTGGGCTTTCTTCTTCTTCAAAAGTGTCCAAACAATCCTTCATCTCTCTTCGGAGTCTGGCTACACACTTCATCAAAAGTGGTTCAACAATTGCTTCCTTTTTGAAGGCTGGCAGCAGAATGAATCAAGCTGACTCTTGCTCTGTCTTATAGCCCCTTCAGAGTCCCCCACCCTGCAAACCCGATTGGCATCTTATTTACCTATTTAGCACCAATAAGCACCTTTTCCATTTTTCAATCTGAATTATTAATATTGAAGTATGCTTAAACCTGATTGGTTAATCTAACTCCACCTGGTTGGTCCATTTTAGAATCCTACTGCCAGATACAAAAGGGAAAAACACCCATTCTCACTTGCAACCACATCAGGGCAGGCTTGTGGGCCTGCTGGCTTCAGGTGGCTATGGCTGGAGCCAGCCTCACTTGGGCTGTAGGAGAAGAAGCATCTGCAGACAGTGGAATAAAGCCAGTATGTCTCAGGCCCCCAAAAGCCTTCTTTCTCTGGGGCATTGAGGATTGCAGGGGTCTAGTTACACTCATGAATTGCTTTCTCACAATGGTTGAAAGACTGTACCATCATTTAATTTACTAATCTTGTCAATCTTTCATTCAGGAGAGAGAAAAGAGATAAGAAATGTATCCCAAAGTCAATTAACAGAAGGAGCTACATTAGAGGAGTGATTAGAACAAGGGGCAGAAAAAATTACCAAAAAAAATGAAATTTTTAACATAGTAACTCCCTCATCAAAAACTACAATCTATGTCATCCAAGAATTGACAATATGAATAAATGACCTGAAGGAAACATTGTCAGTTTGGTGCGAGGGATTTTTTTGTTTGTTTTAGTTTAAGGCTCTTTAAATCAAGTTGACTAGAAAACTGACCATTCTGTTAACGTTTAGGGACATGTTTATAATTTTATAGATACAGAAAATCATGAAGACTTTGACTTCAGGATGAATAATACTAAAGCATTTGCTTTATTGTCAAATCCTGAAGTTCTATCAGTGTTCTAATGTATAACTGGATGATGATAAAGATGATGGTCATTATACTAAATCTATACTGAGCTGATATAAACTATAGCATTAAAAAAATTGGAATCCTAATAGATGAATATGTTTACTCAGATTTTGCAGATAAGCAAACTGAGGCTAAAATTATATTCCTGTGACCTACATGTGAAAGATCCAGTATTAAAAATCAAGTAAATCTCTGTCTAATGTTTACTAATAATAGTGAGTGTCTTATACATTCTTAATATAATAAATCTTCAGTTTGGATCTTATGCAACTAAATCAATATTTTGTCACAACCCAAACCCAGTGTATACACACAACAAACTCAGAAAGCTATTTAAAATATGCATGTTTTCTTCCCTATCCTTACAGTCCTACAGCAGATTGATTAGTTGCAAAAACAGCATTTATTTATAGGACAATATCAAAAGCATATGAAAACTTTAACAAGTACACCTTGATTGGGAAAAACATACCAGAAATTGTGGGAAAATATAAAGGGAGAAAGGCAGAGCACATGATTACTGAAGTTTTGTGTATGGAGAGTGTCATTAACTATTTACATAATATGTTCGGGATAGCAATGAAAAGTCTCAGAGTTGTAAATGTCTTCCACTCACCATGTGGGACATGAATTTCACCTTCATAGTATTATACACCTCTACTTAAAACCTGGTCACTAAGAAAATGAAAGCCTTCCTCAGAGGGTGATACTTCAACTCTCTGAGGTGAATAAATTCCAGATACTTTCTAAATGACAAATTTTGAAATTAAAATAGCAAATGGAGCAAGAAAACTAGTTGTGCGGTTGTGGAGAAGTTGACACACTTAACTTCTAGACTTCATTTTTGTCTGTTACCAAAAGTAATTTCAGTGTTCCTTTGACTTTTCCTATATGCAAAGAATAAATCTAATTCATCCCTGACGTCTGGGATTTGAATTAATTATTGATGCAGTTTATATAATTACAGTGTAAACATGAAAGTAGATAAAAAACATAGACTGTTCTATATGAACACAACCTACTGGGAGAGAAAAGTTCTTGGTTCAATGTTCTGCTTCATAATTTCAATTCTATAACATATACTTTAAAATCACCAGAAACATCAAATACCTTGGGAAATAAATTTCAATAAATTGGATAGAATGTAAGTTCCATGAGGGAGTATATTTTTATTTATTTGATCACCTCTGTTTATGCCAGTGTTTCTTGTTTTAGAACAGCGTCCAGTACATATAACCATGAGGTGAACTATGTAGCAGCACGTCCCAAAACATAGTGATTATGTTCCTCTTGCAGCCACTTGCTAGCTGTGACAGTACCAGTTTCACCAGATTGTAAATAAAGACTCAGGGGTGTATTTTATAGATTTAGCATAGGATCTGATACTTAAAACTACAATATTTTTAATTGAAGATTTTTTAAATTTCCATTTTAAGCTTCATGTATTTCAATCCTCAGCTGTTTTGATTATTTTTGCAATATACTTTAGTTTGTTGAGAAGAGTTCTCAATACTATTGGTCCATTTTATATAGATGACTAAAAAAAATAATATATGTCTGCAAGGAATCAATAGGACTTTGACAAACTTTTTTTTCAGTAAAAATAAAAAATATTAATTTTAAATCAAACCTGGGTAAATTTTTCAATATAAGTAGATTGAGGATCTTTTTCAACCCATGAGAATTTTTTCATTGCTAGCCTAATTCAATAAATCACATGTCCAGAAAGCTTGTAGAGAATATGTGATGACATTGTATATCACCATTATAAACTATTAATATTGCTATTTTTTGGGTTTACACAATCTTTCATAAAGTCAGACAAAATGAAATAATTCAGTCCAAATTTCAGTGGCTAGATATCTCAAAAGATGTAATGTTATCAGTGTGTTAGAAATTTTCCACATTCCTTTATGCAATTAACATCATGTAGCCCCAACTTTCTGCTTTTTCCTTAATGGCCCTATAAGAAAATAAGGTTTTGTACTGTGCCCTGGTGAAGTTCCATTTCAAATCTAGGCAGCAGACAGGATGGAGTTGCTACATGACTCTCTTCTCCTTTAAAACATATTATCCCCTAATGGGTATATCCTCACCTTCCTACCCTTCCCTAGGAGAGAACAGTCCACGGCATTTTAGAAATATGTGCTGTAAATTGGCAGGCACAAGCACCCTAAAAGACTATAAAATAAACATGAATCCCCTTTGAAAAAAACTTTATATTTTCATCACATCCCCTGTAAGCTAACACACTGCACTGTTTACAGTCTTCCACTACAATATATTTTGAAACGATTACCTTCTTCTGAGTCATTTGTGTCATAATGCTCTCCATAGGTACCCATAAAATGAAAATGTAAGCCGTTTTTATTGGCCACACTACATCTTAATTGAAAATATTAAAGGGGATTGCTCTCCTACTGATTTTTTTCCTCCATTTAATTGGCTAATCATATGATATTTTTAATGGAATAATCGTGAAAGAAAATATGAATCTAATTTAAATTCAAACTGGATTTGGGATATTTAAGAGATTATCCCAGAGTAGCAGAGGGTGCATGAGGCAATAAACATCTGTTCATTCCTGACCACTAGCCTTGGTGTTTATGAGCTTGGGGGATATTTATTTTCAGGAGACATGATTCTCTACATTTGAGCTTCAGCTGTTTTACCGCTGTGTTTTTAGTGAAAATTTTTAAATTTATCAGCAGATTTTTCTCCTTTTTTTTTTAACTCTCATTGCACTTTTTTCAAAATAAAATTCTAACAAATGAGATGTCCCAGGCCATCACTGCACCCTAGTGAGAGAAACAATTTCATTACTTATTTATTACTGGTGACAATATAGCTTAAGCAGACAAACCAAACCATGTAACAGCAACTGGGCATGTCTTTCCATGCACCATCATAGCATTAGTGATGGAAGATAAAATATTTCATCCATGCATTCATTCAAGAGCTTTTGAGTATCTACAATTGTTATGGCATAATGGAAAATACTCGAAGCTAATTAAACACAAATCTCCACAACCTTGCATGCTAGTAAAGATAGATCCTACTGTTATGAGATCTGAAAGACATCTCTGCAAATTTAAGCAATCAGGACAATAACATAAGTGATGTCATAAATAAGTCTATAATGAAGTTCACTAAATAAATGGTACTGGTGACAAGTGCTATGCCAATTCAGAAAACAGTGAAATCAAGGAGGACTCAGGTCGTCAAGAAATTACTCACTTCAGAATATTGTGTTTGACTTTCAGGAATATAAAATGTTCTTGAATTTTGATAAAAAGAACTCAGATTAATGCTACATGTTGTGTAAATCCCTGTGACTGGACAGAGACTAGTCGGAGATAAAGCTTATAAGAATGTTAACTGCAGTTTCTATAGGCCTATAAACCTGTGAGTACAGAAGAGTTCTCATTAAACAGCATTGATATCTATATAGTAGGTTTCTGTGCTCTCTCTAATTTAAGTTGAATTCCCCTGCAAATATGTCTAAATTCCATCTAGGATTCTGATGGTGGCATCTCATCTGTTTATAATCACTCCTTCAGCTTTGTACAAGCAAGGCTGATGCTTCTCTTAGTCTTGCTACTCTCTCTCTAGTTGTAGACTTGTTTTCGCACTACCAATGCAGCACTGAGACTATGGTCTCAGCTAGACTAGACACCACCTGGAATGTTCTGATACACACGGCTGGTGAGAAGTGAAAACCATGGAAGCCTAAGGTGTCCAGACTTGACTTTTTCTATGATAAAATGGGTCCCACCTTTCTGCACTTTGCATCCCAAGCACCTAGAGAAATCTCAAGAATACAACCCTTATATTCCCAAGCCACCAAACGTTTTTGGTGAAATTGATCTCCTGATTTTTTGTTTGTTTGTTTTTCATATTTCGTGCTATAGGCTTCTAAGGCTTCAAAGTTTAAGCCCTTAAATTCTGGGCCATCTGTTTACGTGAAGCCAAAGCTTTCTTACTGGATCAGCTAATCAGTTCAGACTTCTGATGAGTTTCCATTAGATTAATTTTTCAATAGATTTGTGTTTCTATGGAATCTTCCAACAGGTCACCAATCCTACTTGGTTTAAGCCTTAGGCCCTTCAGCTATGAATAATACCTGGGATTGAGATAATGTACAAAATTCAGCATCTCACAGGGGATGCAAGAAATTAGCACATATAATCTGCAAGCTGTGAAACTTATATTTTTCTAACTGAAATATTCTTGCAAAGTGTATTTAATACATGGATTCAGTTACAACATAAGGAAGCCACTTGGGGATCTTTTGGGCACTTCTAAAGTGACTTGCGAGATTATAAAACAGCTTCAGAGACTGGCCTACAGATTAGCGTTTGGTTTGAGAATAGTTAGTTACACAGAAATGCATGAGATTTTAAATGACTTTAGAGATCTGCAAGGAATAATAGAAATGGCAATCTTTGAAATTGTACATTACTCTATTAAATAACATATACTCCATCTTTGAGTTAAATCTTTTACTGCAAAAAGAAATACATTGGACAGGGATTTAAGCAACCAAACTGTTATTGATTGTCAGTAGTTTAAGTGGTGATTTTAATTCACTGTAGTCCAGAACAAAATATCTTTCCAAGGTGAATGCTTCATCAAATGACCATTCATTTTAATTTGGGTCCAAGATTTCAATGGTATCCTTGTGCAGAAAACAGAAAGAAACTTTAGAGGTAAATAATATATTGGGCATGGGATCAAAGTTAGGTTAAGTGGATCATGAGGCAGAAATGAGTAAGCAAATGTGGACTATGACCTCATAATATTGTTCCTGTTCTTGTATATGTAAGGTCTGTAATTTAATGTCCTCTGTACAACCAAGGCCTTGAAAAGGCTAAATACTATAAACTTCCACATTTAATAGTTGTTCTTTGGATATTATCACAGTTAAATTTAGGAGACAACATAGGTAATTGGTCTGGAAGGTTAGGCATTTAGTGTTGTTCAGGTGTGACTTCAAGATTTTGTGTTTTTCTAAGCATGTGTTTTCTTCATTTGGGCATTAGGTTCTTCATGTATAAGGTGCAGATAATTTAACTTGGTGTTTGGGAGTCTTCTGTTCTAGCACTCTATGATGCTCTGATTCTCTTTTCCTCTTCCCAAATGTAGCTAAGAATAAGATCTACTAGGGTCAGTTGCTACCCTGTAAGAACTGTAAGAAAGATTAGGATAAGACCTTTCTGGAACAATCAAATATCCTTAATCGAATTCTAGTTTATGTTGCATGTCTTATCTTCTTTTGAACTGTCATCATATATGTAAGCTATCATGTTTACTTTGTCATTGCACTACGTTATAAAAGCATCTTTCTATTTTTTTTATTTACTCTCTGTTTACTATACTTTTGTAAAACACAGGCCTTCCTTGACTTTTTGTTATTTAGGGTGTTATTTTAGATTTTTTTTGTACTCCATTCCTGATATTTGAGATGTATAAGGAAGAATAAGTAATCTTTGATGTTAAGCTATTAAGGATGGTGTCAACTCTGCAACTGGCTTCTTAAAAATAGTTTGTCTGGCTATAATACTTATAATTTCAAAAACTCATGGAATCAAAATCTTAGCCACAGAGGAATAACAATTCCATTTATTTATTTATTGTAGATATTAAGATCTTGTTTTTAGAATATTAGAATTAAAAGGCAATATGAATTATATATAAAACTTTTTAGCCTCAAAAACTTGAGAACCTGATATTGTCATTTTCTGTGTCAATCCATTTTCATTGTAGTATAAATGTCTATCCTGGAGAAAATGAGTATCCTGTTTTCTCATAATCAGACTGAACTTGGAAACTCATACTATTCTAGACCACAGTCAGCATGACAATTCAGAAAAGATAAAATTCCTTTACCAAAAATTATGATTAATTTTAAACTAGACATCAAAAAGAAGTAATTCCAAATAACTTCAGTGCCTCCAACCCATAATCCTTATATGACTGAGCATGCTATAAGGCATCATGAAAGAATGGATTCTTTTGTTTATTTTATTTTTTTTTAAAGATTTATTTGCTTATACATACAAGCTGGGGTACAGGCCAGAGGCATGGGGGGCGAGAGGGTTCACCAGAGACAGAGTGGGGAGCAGAACAGGCAGATCAGAAATACACTGCTGAGGGGAGCAGCGGGCGAGGCAGGAGAGGTCTGCCGCACCCTGTGGGATTCTCCCCGGCTGGGCGTCGAACTCGCATCTTGCGCAGCCGACAGCTTCACAGTGCAGCGCTCAACCACTGCGCCACCAGGGAGGCCCTTTCTTTTGTTTATTTTTATTGGTTTTATTTTTTAAAAATGTGTTTTTTAAAAAAATAAATATTAGCACAGTAGTTTTGCTTAAATATAGCATGGGGCTAAGATGGAATTTGGCATGTCACATACTCCACTCTGTGCATCCCCATTATTCTCATTTCAGTCCCTTCTTCTTGAGTGTGATAGTTTTAGCTTGGATATGCATGACATAGCATAGCGGAACAGTTGAGAAAAGGCAGAGAGGAGGTCAAATTCATAACCCCGAGACCTGGTTGTATTTCAGGATTATATTAATGAGGAATAGTCAAAAAATGAAAGTAGTGTCGGTAATGTAAGGAGGACAAGAATACTTTAATGATATTGCAGAAAAGTGAGAAGGAAATTTTAAAAAAGAGAAGAGACAGTCAATAATATCATATGTTACAAATGATAAATAGGATAAATACAGGAAAAGTATTGTAAACCTAGGAACTGGGGAGAAATTGCTGGAATTGTGGAAATATGTGACATATTTCTTTGAATGATATCCACTCTCATCATCACATTTAAAAGGCTATAAAGCAAGATCTTTTATAGAGGGAGGGTTTCTAAACACCTGTTTAAAGGAAAAAATGATAGTCAATTTATATGAAGTTAACCCTTGCTTCTTTTTGCGATACATTGTAGACATGGTACAAGTGAATAATACATTAATTTTCAGAATTTAGCTCTGAAAATGCTCATCTATAAATATAAAAATTTGGAGCCTCCCTGTGGCCTATAGGTTAAGTCTCAGTACTATCACCTCTGTGGTCTGATTTTGATGTCCAGTCAGGAAGCTATCCCACATATGGTGCAGCAGACCTCTCCTGTCTTGCCTGTTCTTCCCCTAAGCAGTGTATTTCAGTAAATCTCCCTGTTCTGCTCCCCACTGTCTCCAATGAATCCTCTCATGGCCCATACCTGTAACCAATACCCCAGTTCTTCTATGCAAAAAAATAAAAATAAATAAATATTAAAATTGGGTGCACATCCTATGTCTTTCTAAGACAGTATCTTTGCATAACCTCATTCTAAGGTGGACACAACTTCCTAAGTCTCCCACTTACACGCTCACATAAATGACTCATCTTCTTATGACGCTCATTACTCTATCGAAACTTTATAGGACATGAAGTGACATAGAAAATTTAGATTCCCCCACTGTCATTATGACCACATTAATTAAGCAATAAGATTCAGCAGTGCAGCAACTACATTGTATTAATTCATATCTTGGGATGAATGTTCAAAGTGGTACTTGGGAACGAAATCACAGGCCTCCCATTAACAGTACAAGGCTGTGTGAATTAATGCCAGACACCTGCTCCTCAACTTGCCATTACAGGAAAGGATGAATTGTGACTTACCTTAATCCTTGTGGAGATTTAGTTTCCCATATTCTGTCCTTAATAACTGTGTTCAACACCATGTTTTATGTGTGTATGTATGTATATGTATGTATACATCATATATGTAAATATACATATGTATATAAAGATAGGTATATATGCCCTCATATAAAATATATTATTTAAATTTTAAGGTAAATTCAGATTCATAATTGTAAAATTAGAAAATCAGAGATATTTGGGAGGAGACTCAGTTCATGTAAATTGAATTTAATAATGTCACAGAAACTGAAATTTCACAAATCCAGTTATAAAACTTAAATTCATGAAGAAATCTCATCTTTAGACAAATATTTTTTTCTCGGTAGTGCTTTCTATTCCTTATTCAGCGTTGGTAACTTTTGATCAATATTTATTAGATATACTTAGAAGTTTTATTCTAATTATGGGATTCTAAAATTGTGGTCACTTTGTCACCTAGAAAATAGGCAAATTATGACTCCTCATAAAGCTAGACTCAATCAGACACTCTGGAGATGGGACTTAGAAACCTGTGCTGGAGCAAACTCTTGGTGATTTTGAGAAATGCTGTTGTTTGACCAACCAAAACCACTGTCAATATTTTTGTAGTCTCCAGCTCTTGCTTTATCAGAGATAAAACCTTTTTGATGAGCTCATTAGAAAACTCTTTTAGATGTCCATGTTAAGTTTTAATATTGTTTTAATCTCAGTAGGATTCAATAAATTAGTTGGTTCTCTCTATAAAATATGTTCTTAGGGTGAGTCTAGTAATTCTCCCTTAGAAGTCTACAGTTACATAGACATAACAAAACTTCAGTCCCACAAAAGCTTGGCTTTAAGATGCAGTCATTTCCATCGACTCAGCGTGATGTCAACAGTAGTTCTAGTTTGTCTCTGACCTTGTAACTTTCTCTCGCATGTAGATGCCCTCTTGATCCTGAGATGCAATGAGGAACTTCTTTCTCTTTTGTGTTTGTGGAATCCTTACCTGATACTCTCAACCTTTGTTGCTGTTTTGACACAAAGCTCTTCAAAGAACGGAAAAGTACCTTCCTCTAATAAGTTCCTCTGAGAGACCCATAAGCCCTACAACTAAATATCAAATACTATTTTATTGGATTTCTGCATAAGGTTCTATTTCTGAAACATGTTCATGTTTCATCCGTCTATTAAGATGTTCCCCTTTCTTCTCGTACAGTCTGCCTGATGGTGACGGCTTGTTTGGACACATTGACTGAAACTCTTCTTTCTGGACTGAGTGTCCAATCTGCCTTCCTGCCTACCTCCTACGGTAAAGTCCGTCTCCACCTCTAGACCTTCCCAGAGGTAATGTCTGGGGCTAATCTTTCCCAGTTGTCACCATACCATTCCAGTTAACTCTTATGTTACTAGTCCCAAAATATGAACATCTTAAGGCAGCTTCTGTCTAGCACCATGTCCACTGAGTAGCTAAGATAAACAGGTTTGTTACTGTAGAAATATTAGCATGAATCAAGCCTAACACAATCTAAATTCAAGTCAAGACCACCACATTCATAATATAAAAGTTAAGAGATGAGTTCTTGGGCCAGTTGTTACTGTTTGAAAATGTAGCTCAAATTCTTGGTAGCTGTGTGATTTCAGCTAGTTGTTGAGCCCTCCTAAGCATCACAAACCTCCTAAGGTTTGTGTCTTTATTTTTCTATAAAGTAGAAATACTACTACTGCCTTTGACATAAGATTATTAAAAAGAGTAAAAGAGTGAAGGAGTGAGCACCTGACATTTAATAGTTCCCAATAAAATTGTGTTATTGTTGTTACCACGTTCATTTCCTGAGGATATCCAGATGAATTACACTGTGACCTTCACTCTCAAGAAGTTCAGATACTGTAGAGGAAATTAAATCGTGTTTACATAGTGATAAATATTAATATAAATGGAAAATAAATTATATATTTGTTTTAGCGAGCAATAGTTTTGATTGGGGAAATCAGGTAAAGGAACCTGGAGGTGTTAACATTTAACTGTCCCTTGACAATTACTGGGAGTGATTATCTTTTCAACAAAACTAATCTCCATGTTACTATCTCCATGTTAAAGATGAGGAAACTGAAACTTCTTGTAATTTTTTATTTTATTATTTTTTAAAGATTTATTTATTTATGCATACAAGAACTGGGGTGTGGGTGAGAGGTGTGGGGTGGTAAAAGGATTCATGAGAGACAGTGGGGAACAGAACAGGCAGATCTATTGAAGTACACTGCTGAGGGGAGCAGTGGGTGAGGCAGGAGAGGTCTGCTGCACCATTTGGAAAGCTCCCTGGCTGGGGATCGAACTCGTGCTGCAGTGGCTGCTGATAGCCTCACTGAGCTGAGATCCAACCCATTGCACCACCAGGGAGGCCCTAATTTTTTTTTTTTTATTTATATCCTTTACATTACGGTGTATTCCCTGTAAGTTCCCCACCACCAATTCACCCGTGAACCATCACCACAGCCCCTTGTACTCTTTTCTCCCCCATTTTAAACCCTATCCTCCCCCTCCCTCACTGAATGTCTCTCTCTTATTTGGTTCCCTTATATTCCTCCGGTAAGTAACATCATTCGATATTTTTCTCTTTCCTTCTGACTTATTTTGCTGAGCATGATCCCTTCTAGCTCTATCCATGGAAACTGAAACTTTTAAAGTCAGTACAAGCGCTAGCCTGAGGCTGGGGAAGATAGCTGGACAACAGTGAGAACCTGGGGATCTAAACCTTAGTCAAATCACATTTCTTTCCAGCAGACTGGAAAGAACAAACAGGTCACCCCATTTCTTTTTACAAGTCTTCACTAGCAGGTCATTTTTGAGGTGATTTATTCAATGACCAGAGAGTTTTAGTTTTTTAATAGCATTATTTTTAGAATCAATATTTCGTCAATTACCTAAGGTTCTTTCTTAGATCTTTACAACATTAAGTTAGGAAAATACCCTGACAGTTCAGGAGTGAATCCTTATAACTGAACTGGTAGAGATCGTGATGTGGTCTGTGTGGAGCAGGACACTTGGAGGGCATTTCAGGTGAAATAGATTTTGGTTACATGGACAGTATTTATTTTTGAACATGAACAGGTATTTGTTATAGCTTGGGGTAGAAAAAAGGCAGCAAGTATTTGTATTTACAAATCCAATGACAGCACAGCCTCTATAATGCAAATTAGAAAAGCAGAATGGATAACTTTGGATTTACATGAAAATATCTGCTCAAACAATTTATATATTAAATTATAAGAGAGATTATATGTATTAAGAAAGGTATTCAGACCAAGGGATAAAAAGAGGTAGGGTGTCATTAGGATGCATCTTAATATAAGACATAAGTTGCTTTAGACTGAATTTTAATAATGATATAAGATTGATATACATCGGGCCTCCCTGGTGGCACAGCGGTTAAGCACTGAGCTGTGGAGCTGTTGCAGCGGCGACGCGAGTTTGATACCCGGCCAGGGAGATTCCCACATGGCGCAGCAGACCTTTCCTGCCTCGCCCGCTGCTCCCCTCAGCAGTGTACTTCGGCCTATGTGCTTGTTCTGCTCCCACTCTGTCTCTGGTGAAACTTCTCACTGCCCCACGCCTCTGACCTGTACCCCAGCTTGTATGCATAAATAAATAAATCATTTAAAAAGATTAATATATTGGGCCTCCCCGGTGGCGCAGCGGTTAAGCGCTGTGCTGTGGAGTTGTTGGCAGCGGCAACGCGAGTTCGACGCCCGGCCGGGGAGAATCCCACATGGCGCGGCAGACCTCTCCTGGCTTGCCCGCTGCTCCCCTCGGCAGTGTATTTCTGATCTGCCTGTTCTGCTCCCTGCTCTGTCTATGGTGAACCCTCTCGCCACCCCACGCCTATGGCCTGTACCCCAACTTGTATGTATAAATAAAAAATTTAAAAAAATAAATAAAGGTTTAAAAATCAGTCATTATCTATTTATAAAAAAAAAGATTAATATACACCATCACCACTCTCACCATGCAGTTTAACTGTATTTTATCCAGTCTAAGGATGTTTTAATATCTCATGCCTCTTAATGTATGCCTCAATGTTCATCTCATGTCTGACCTCTCCCCTAAATATCCTAAACTTTACTGAATCACCTTTTTATGACACATATTATCTTTCCCACAAACTCCAGCATCAGATTAGATATAACCTAGCTTGTCTTCTTCAGTACTTGTTTGTGTTTGATTTTCTCCCCTAGATGAGTGCAAAATAATCTCAAATAATAACTGATACTTATTTCCACATGCCCACTGACATACATGCATTTTGTAACTTGATCCTTTAGTTAACCTACGAAGTAGATCCCCCTGTTCAAGAGAAAGCACTGGATACAGTCAGTTCAGTATACTGTGGATTCAAGGGAAAGGGTTTGAGATTATATCCAGGTCCTTCTTCTCTCACTAATCAGGGTCTTTAAGTGCTGGTCAGGTCAGTTCTAAATGAGGGCACTATCTCCACTGTTAAGAGAAAACGATCACTCATTTTTCAGTTTGCTTTTGAGGGGACCTTTTTGAAATTAGTGAAGAAAGAACAAATGGAAAGAATTCTGTATACAAAGAAAGTAGCCCTGCCATCTGTCTTTCCAAAGTCACTCTAGTCAGAGCTAGAATATATCCCAAACACCCAGTAAGAAGTATGTTACTGTTTAGCATCATGTACCTCCCAAAAATCAAATCATTTATTTTACATAACTCATAGACCCTTGATAGACTATGATAAGTTTGTCATTGATGTGGAACAAGCTGTATTAATTCTGCAATGGACAATGCCTTTAACAAAGTGGGGACCCTTGATGATGAATATGCTGCTCTCCATACATCAGTGCATACAATTCTCTTCATTTGGGCAAATGTAATGAAACCAAACCTGCCACAATTTTCTCAAGCCAAAAATTGTCTTAGGGATGGTCAGATTCAATTTGTAATTTGAAGAACAATTATGTGGCCTCCAGACTTGCAGAAGGATGAAGTGGAACAAACATTCATGACAAGAAAAATCAAGCATTTCACCTCTCCTCACAGCTAAGATTGAACCTCAGCTCTGGGGCATAACTCAAGATTTGATATTAAAGTGTTTCATTTGCAGCCAATTAGGCCTAGGATTAGATTCTGCACCCTCCTTGCATATGAGGACAATAGTGCGATTTCCAGCAACCTGATTTCCACTCCCTTACCCCTTCACACATCCCTTCAGAACCATCACCGCCTTCATCAAAACAATTTCATTTGTACTTATGAAAGCGTTACAGCCGGTAAGCGGAAGGTACGGAACAAGCTTAACCACTGTAGCTTTTTTCCCATCTGAATATCACGAATCTTGTATCTCACCGTGGTGTAAGGTCTCTGATTACATCAACCTCTCCAAATTATGCTGAAATGAAGGCCATTCAATTTGCTACAATCAGTAACTTTCGAAAGAGCCCACATAATTGATTTCACAGTAATGTAGGCATAGGTGACTGAAAGCCTCAGCTTCATTTAGACAATGTTTTCTTTCATTCCAAAGTGCAGTATTCAATAGAAATCAAATTTTTTTCCCCAACAGTTGGCACATACAAAGTTTTTTTGCCTTCTTCTTCTTTTTTTTTTTTATAGTGAAGAAACATGAAAATTGAAATTAATGCCCAGGGTGATCTAATAGAAGTCGACAGGCTTTAGGTGAAATAACCTCTTTTTGGAGTTTGCCCTGATGAGGATTTCTGCCAGCAGGCAAGGAGCCATCCCAAACGCCATTCAGACCCTCAGCGACATTTGTTAGCAAGACAGTTTCAGCATCGAGGGGGAACATACATTTCAAACGTGCCTCTCCATTGTTTACCTATTTATCATATGAACAGTTTTCACCCCATTTTTGACTGATGAGTGCTGTACTCTTCACTATTTGCAAATTTATTTTTTTTTTAAATTTATTTTTTATTTATACATACAAGCTGGGGTACAGGTCAGAGGCATGGGGCGGCGAGAGGGTTCACCAGAGACAGAGTGGGGAGCAGAACAGGCAGATCAGAAATACACTGCTGAGGGGAGCAGTGGGCGAGGCAGGAGAGGTCTGCCGCGCCATGTGGGATTCTCCCTGGCCGGGCGTCGAACCCGCATCGCCACTGCCAACAGCTCCACAGCGCAGCGTTTAACCGCTGTGCCACCGGGGAGGCCGCTATTTGCAAATTTAACAGTAACTTTGAATCAACCGAGCTTCCCCCTCTGATCTTGAAAACAGCAGGTTGAGAGGTTACTGTTACTGGCTAGATAAAGAACTACTTGACAATTGTGGAAGAAGTAGCAGGTTTTAACAAAAAGAAGCATCTGATCAAATGCTCCCTGAAATTTCATTTGAGACTTAGACAATGAATTATTAAGTTCATGACTTGGGGAGACATCTGTTTGGGGATTGGGGAAAAACATGCCTTAGCTCAGGAACCTGGAAATTTTGGTCTCATTACTCCACTGCATCTTTGGCAGCAATGTGGCCTGGGGAAAGTCACTTACCTTCTTTGAATCCAGGTCACTCACTCACCTCTAACACTGATATGATAGTTATTTATAAAACGATTAGGAACTTAGGTCCTCAATATTGGATGTTCATCATGATTATAGAGAAAATACCAGGTGCTAGCTGAGTGATTGAAGGCAACTTAAATAATCCTCATTTTCCTCAATTCTAAAGTTGGAATAGAAATGTTAGGGTTTTTAAAAACGATCAAGTACATTACTCTGTTAAGGGTATGCCACAATACCTGGCAACAGTCATGAAAGGTATCATAGCTGCTATTATTATTAATACATTATAATAATTATTAAATCAATAAAATACACTATGACTACAAATCCCCTTGTCTGATGATGATTAGTGAATATGGGTAAGAACTGAGTGGTGCTTGCTACATGCTTCAAGTCCTATCACACACTACAATTTTAATGTAAATGCAATCGAACAGCAAGTGTGTTTATCTCACATTTTATGAATTATAATTTTTTGAAGATTTATTTATTTATGCATACATGCTGGGGTACAGACCAGAGGCATGGGGCGGTGAGAGGGTTCACCAGAGACAGAGTGGGGAGCAGAACAGGCAGATCGACGGAAATACACAGCTGAGGGGAGCAGCAGGCAAGGCAGGAGAGGTCTGCCGCTCCATGTGGGAATCTTCCCGGCCGTGAGTCGAACTTGTGTCGCTGCTGCCAACAGCTCCACAGCGCAGCGCTTAACCGCTGCGCCACCAAGGAGGCCCTTTTTATGGATTATTAATGTGTGTTTTTCAAAGGTTATTTCTATTGGAAAATGAGGTATTGTAAGAAAAATTCTGATACTTTGAACATCTGCAGAAGTCACGATTGGCTCTGATCCACTGGGACAGGGAGGCTGACAGCACCAGAATGAGCAAGATGGCAGAAATGTACCAAGGTGCAGAGAAGAGCACTGTGATCTGTCTGGTGCTTCCATGGGAGAGGGATGCATGTGACACTATAGAGGCCACACCTTTTCCATTACTAGTTTGACCTTAATGTGTCTGAGATTCTTTCTACTTTGCCACTCACACTATTTAGAGATAGATCACGTTTCTTATGTTATTTGTTCTCCCTTTAATACCTCTCCTCTAGTGGCTCTTAATATCTACCACGTTGAGAAGACATTGGTCTCTATAAACGACAACGGTAATTTTTATTATTAAAAACTTTTATGTGGTTATGTGGCATCAATAAAATCAGAGCTTCTTGCTAAAAGAGAGATTCATAAATTGTTTAGGAAACAAATGCAGAGAGAACAATTTTTAAAAGGACAAAGGTATTATGGCCTCTTATAGAAAAATAAAACCACAGTTTCTGCTATTATATACTTAATATCAGTCTGTTGTTAGTCTGAAAAAAATACAGAGTTGACAGCTCTTTGCCACCTTTGTTTATGAAGGCGTCTTTCTTTCCTTTTTCTCTTTTTCTTACTAAATGGGAAAAAAGCCATCCAGATTATCAATTTTCCCTTCAGTAAAGATGGCCATATATTTAATGAGTTATTTATAATTAATCTAGTAATTTTACATAAAGATCATCCTGCTATATTAAATAATATATGTATTTTTTATATAATAGCCTGAATGAAAAATATAGCATGAGGCTTAATGTACACTATTTGAGGGGAAGCAAGAGTTTTCTTGATATTGAAAGTAAAGACCCCTCTGGTGAACAAAGCAAGAATATGAACAAAAAGCCCAGTAAAATCCAGTCATGGGTGTCAGCAGTGAAAGGGAGAATTTTCCTAGGGAATCCTATTATTTATTCTTAATTATACACTTAAACAACAAAATAGTTGTTGAAAATGTCTTATTGATGAGGAATTCAGGTTTCAGAATATTAGTCAAAATACACTTAACTAAACTAAATGATTTGCATCATTTAAAAATACATTTAACTTCAAAGTAAAATAAAAGAGATAGGCCAGAGTAAAGATCCATGCCAAATTCTCAACATTGTAATTTTTAAGTTTAATGACCAAATTTTTCATGTGGAAGTACATAATTTCCTAGAGTGAACACTCTGCTCCTATTTCAGAAGTTGTCTCCTGTTTTGCTGCTACTCTCTTATTTGTGTTAGGTATTTCTTATCTGCGTCTAAAACCCTACTACTTACCCTAACCCATCACTCTTGTATTTAAGAAATCCCTCTTCAAAAGTAAAGAAGGGGCCTCTCCTGGTGGCACAACAGGTTAAGAACAGCCCTGTGAAGCTATACAGAGTCACTGAAGCACGAGTTCGATACCCGGCCAGGGAGACTTCCACATGTTGCAGCAGACCTCTCCTGCCTCACCTGCCTCACCTGCTCCCCTCAGCAGTGTACTTCAGTCAATCTGCCTGTTCTGCTCCCCACTCTGTCTCTGGTGAATCCTTTCACCACCCCCACACCTCTTGCCTACACCCCAGCTTTTATGCATTAAAAAAAATATAAAAAAAAATAAAGAACTGTTCTCTGCTTTGGGTATAGCCAATGGAAGACACTGCAGAAGACAAAAAGGCAGGCGCAGTGTTGAATCGGAGTATTGTCACTGTCTGTAAAAACCCCAGAGGTCATCCACATCTCTCAACCCAAGGCCACACCTCCTTCTCTGTATTCCTCTCCTACAGCTCATGTCTCCAAGTTCTGGCCAATACTCACTTCTCCTGCCCCTTCAGGGGTAACAATGCATCCTCACAATCACTAGTCCCAGATCACTGCATCCCACCTTTTTGGTTTCTCTTTATCTTTCCCATATCTTATACATAATTCCTTTATTAGCCCCCACCCCTTTCTTCATGTGAGTGCAGCCCTTGTTTCCTGGTGGTACCAGGTACCCTGAAAAGGGAGAAGCTGTTTCTTCCCTTTTGTATAACATCCCCTACTCACCCCCAACCCTCTGACACTTACACACCTCACCTCAGTTGTCATGTTGACTTGCTTAAGTTAACGTTCCCAGAGAAAATGAGGGACAGACTAGAAGATTCTTCCAATAATATATCAAAGTGAATCAATTCAGGCTCTTGGAAGGCCTGGAGTAGGAAGGATGGCCAGGAGGAAAAGCAGTGACAGATTGTCATCCCATATGCACATACCAGGCATCATTAGAATAGCAATTTTATATCTTGCTTTTTCATTTAACATGCGATTTAATCATTTTGTCATATTCTTAAGACTTCATTATAAACATAATTTTGACTACATAGTATTCCAAATGAAAGGCTGACTTTCTAGGATTCATCAGTTCTGGAAGTATAGGAAATAATTTCAATTACATTTGCTGCCCTTCTTCTATTCCCAATACACAGCAGACAGTTGTGTATGTTGGAGAGTTCCCTCCCATAGTAACTCAATGGCTGAATGAAAGCTTAAACTTTCTCCACAGATACCTGTACCCTCTACCTAGGACACTTCCCTTGCTTTCAGACATTGAGTCAATAGCTTAATGAGAGCTCCAATCTCTAAGACGCCATGTATTTTCAAGGAGTCTCCTGTGACTTATCTTACAAGAGTGAGCACTGTAAAGAATTCCAAGCACAATAACAGTGAGAGGTAAGTAGATATTTTGGAAGCTTTCATAGCCTATTAAAAGGGAGTCAGCTCCTGTGAAAATTGATGTCTGGATAGAATGTGGTTGTTTTCATTAAATCTGTGACTAGCACACAGAGGAGGACTTGTCTTCACTGCCCCTGAATCTGGACAAAGAAAGGAAATCAGATAAAACACCATTCACATCTAATCCTGAAGAAAGATAAGAACTGTAAACAGAGTAATAATTTCTAGAGGGAAATTTTGTTGCCTTGGTTAGCCAATCTAGGATCCTCCTAGCCCCTTCAAAAACAATGCCTGAAAGGATGTAAGAAATAGAAAACAGCATGTTACAATTTTTTTAAATATTTATTTATGTATGCATACAATGCTGGCCAGAGGTATGGGTGTGTGTGTGTGAGAAGATTCACCACAGACAGAGTGGGGAGCAGAACAGGCAGATCAACTGATACATACTGCTGAGGGGAGCAGCGGGTGAGACAGGAGAGGTCTCTGCGCCATGTGGAAGTTCCCTGGCCAGGGATCCAACCTGTGCTACAGTGGCTTTGGATACCTTCATAGTGCTGTGCTTAACCCATTGTGCCACCAGGAAGGGCCAGCATGCCACAATTTTATAAGGGACTGAAAGTGCTTATGAGTACCCCAGAAGGCTCTTCTTGGGTGCAGGGCGGCTGCACGTGTGCCCACTCCCTAGGCCTGGGTCAGAAAGCCCCAGGTGTTGACGTCAGCAATCACTGGTCTTTGGGAGTCACAGAAACATCACCACATTGCCCTTCTGACTCATTACCACCCTCCTCCAGAGGGACATCATTTCTGGGTGTGCAAAGCTAGTTAGACAAATCAACCTTCTCTCACATCAGCCCCTCTTTTAGAATAGTTGAGAGTTGTTTAAATAAAAAGGTCACCCTCTATGCTAGAGACTTTGACTTTAGAACAGTCAATTAAAAAAAGAAAATCCTTCTGTGGAATTCCTTCTGCATCCCACTTGGGTACAGAAAATCTGGCCTTTTCTGTGTATCAGTTTAGGGGGCAAAACATTGATGGTTGCTTTTTGTTGTTTTCTTGTTGTTGTTCTTGCATGTATGTATTTTGAACATGGGCATTCAATTAAAACTAGCCAGGAGATATATTTCTACATAGTAAATTTGAGCAGCATTAAAGTTTATGCTGCTTAAATCACTTCAGATTGTGGGATATTCAGATCTCCGAATTTTATGATAATGTCAAGAGAGCTTCTGGTGAGTCCCATTAATTTTTTTGGTATTGTTTAATTTTACATGAGTAAATATAATTACTCCTTTTGTCATGAAGAGCAAGTTCTAATACCAATTTATAATTCATGGAGCTAATTATGTTAACGAGGAGGCAATCTTTCCTCAGCTATCTCCCCTGTAATTTTAAAGGATTTTGATTTTTTCCCCTTTCCTCTACAATTTCTCTTCCAGCTATGGAAAGGAAGTATACACAATTCATCTGTGATATAATTATTTACCATGGCAACAGTTTGTGAATGGGATTGGGAAGTTGCACAGAAGGAGAAAGCAGCTTAAGGGAAACAGCTGAAAAAAATCCTTTCAAGACAAGTGAAGAGGCCTTTCAGGTAGGGATGGTTTTTGTTTTCCTGACATTTTAAGGAGGGGCTTAGGTTTGCCTAACATTGTAAAAACTGCTGTTGATCCTAAAATAAAAGAGTCTATTTTCTACAGTTGCATTTCAGAAAATCACTTTGATTAAGAGAGTGACACAAAAGGCAAACCCACATTTTCCCTCTGCATTTGAATTAACAGCCAGGAGAAAGGCAGAGGGAATGTACTTGCTGCTAAATTATCAGATAGCACAACCAAGGGATGACTGGGGAAAAGGAGACCCCTGTTTCTTGTATCCCAAAGAAAAGTGATAAGCTCCACCTCTGTTCAGCCACAAAAATTTTCATTCTTGGGTGACATACAGATTTTATGGAAAGTAAAGGAAATCTATCCAAATCCAGTGGTCCAACCTTTGGGCTTCAGCGGAGGCTGCCACAAATTCTCTCCCTGTCTCCCCTGTTCAATGGAATATTGATGCTTTTATCCCCAATTGTATAATGTCAATGAATGCAATCAATACACTTCAAAAGAACACTAGCATGCATGTTATAATAATATTATTATTATCAAAATGCAAGCCATCCTCTCCTGTGTGTTTGCTGGCTTATGTTCTTTTCAGCTGTGAGCAATGTTCCTTCTCATATCTTCCTTTCTTTCAGCGTTTAGCAATAACTAACATCTAACCTTAGTTGAAGTATTCTTGATTGCATGATAAAATTACTTCTGTTCAATATTCCAAGATGCTAATTGCATCAAGAGCTGTAGGGAAAGCTCACAACTGGGAGTTGCATGAGTAGAAGGCTCCAGACAGCGTGAGATCCTCACAAATATACATAAACAAAATGAGGCTAGAAAGAAATCTAGAGATACAATATTTTAGAACAAAAATGTTAAAAAAATACAATTTTATTTTATCAAAGCACAGAATTCCTTGTTCTAGTTACAGAACCAGCAGAGTCACGCCGCGGGGTGATGGCGCTGGGCTGAGCTCCAGCGAATGCAGCAGCATCTGGGGCACCATCATTTGAACGTGCCCGCGGTTTGTCTGGAATCTAGTACTGAGGATCGCTCTTCTGCTGTTCTTTGAATGGAACACAGTGCTGTGCAATTTAGCAAAGAAACATATCTTTCCTTTTAATGAGAAGGACAAGAGAAGCACAACAAGCTTTCAAGGAATATTAGAACTGGATAAGACCCTTGAGACCTATACCTCCCATTTCCTCATCTTTAAGGATAAGAAAAGTGAGTTTCCAGGAGATTAAAAGAATAACTTTAGATCTTGGAAACCTCTTACTTCCAGTGTGTAATGGAACATCCAAGTAAGATGTATCAGTAGGAAACACAGAAAGAATTTAAAATCAAACACAGGTGATATATTTATGCAGAAAGATACTCTACAGATAAATAAGGGAAGATCACCTATTTCGGTTAATCAGGGGAGACTTAACGGAAGAGGTGGTGTAGGGTAAAGGAAAGAATATTCAGAATTTTCCACCCTGCCGCCATTAGCATTAATGATAGACCCCTGTGGTCCTGCACTCGTGCCTGATGGCGGTGCCTGGAGTGGGGTGTGGGCGTGCCTGAGTGGGCGCACCTGGGCCTGGAGGCTGAGTTTATAAGGGTGGGCATCACAGAACAGCGGCAGCAGCAGAGACTAGAGCTTGATGGCAGAGGTCTGTGAGGCGGGGTACAGCAGAGAGACCACGAGAGAACCCCAGAGAGAGTAAAGATTCGCCAGGCCCCCTGCCTGCCCGCACCTGGTTGTCTCTCTGCAAATGCTCTAGAAAACACTAAAAGCCTGCAAAAGCCACCGAGGACCCCAGGACTCCACCTTTACCTGTCTGCCGGGATCCTAAGAAACCTGCCCCGTCCTTCCTGCCACTACAGGTGGGCTTAGAAATATATACATACATGATGTGTGTAATTTTGATTGGGGAGAAAGGAGGAGGTCCTTCCCCAACCATGGGGACATGAGGACTGCCCTTCAGTTTGTCATGGGCGATGGTGCTAACAAAATCCCTTGTTAGTTCCAGCTTTGCATTTTTGTTGTGGGGCCTAGACAATGAATAATTGAGGTCATTTTTCCCATGTAAAGTAATGGATGATTATAGGAAAAGAGAAACTACCCTGAATCCAATCTCCACAACTAGGAGCATTTGAGGTATAACTAAAAGTTATTTCATTCCTTTGATCATACCCCATCTAACCAACCTGGATACTAGTTTCATTACTGATGTGATAATCAATTCAGCAACCACAGGGATCAAGTTAATCCTTATTCCGTGACCATTAGGAGATCATAGGCCTAATTTCTGTGCCCTGGTTATAGCTGGATTTTCCTTCCTTCCTCCTCTTCTTCCCCTTTCTCTCCTTCCTTCCCTTCCTTCCTCCCTCCCTTCCTTGCATCTCCTGTCTCCTGTCTCTCTCCTTGTCCCTCTCCTGTGTTCTATATTCTTCTCTTTCACTTCTTCCTGTACTCCCCCCGCCCTGAGGTATTTGCATTCTGCCATTTATTATCAAGTCTCTCATAATTCAGTTTCTTCCATAGACTTTACAAATTTTCTTGCACTGAAAAAAACCCTTGATCTTAAAGTGCCCCATCTATCAGTGAATTTTCTAGTGGAATAAAAGAAAGTGATGAATTTATTCATTCTAAGTTGGTTATGTCTACAAATGCCTTGAAAAGCAGGAAAATGACTGACTTCTGAAAGCTGAGATTGGCTATTTGCGCAGTCTCTCTGGAGTGAAGTGGGGAGTGGGTGCTGGAGGGCGGGCGGTGTTTAGTACTGAAGATTAAACAAAGGAGAAGAAAGGAAGCGACAGCTGGTCGTGATCATCCCGACACTACTGAGGAGAGAGCGAGCCGCACACTGAGGAATAACTTTCTCGTCCGGTGAGGACATCCCAGACTTGATGAAGACACCCTTGGCAAGAACCACCCTTATTGGAAAAAGACTGGAGATGGATTCAACTTTACTTTCCTGATAAGTCCTGGGTCACAAGATACCTCCTGCTCAGGATTTGGCTGGTTTAATCTGTAATGTCTGCACTGGCCCTGTGACCTTGTTGCATTACTATTTCTCACTGAGATTTACATAATTTGACATTATGATTTTGTAGATCAATCCCACAAACAATGGATGTGCAAGTGATGGGATGTGTCTATAAGTGACAGACCATAGTCAGGCTTCAGTACCAGCAATTTTGGGAGTCAGCTCCAGGGTCAGGGTGGATCCCCTAGAACAATGAAAGCCTCTTGGGTCAGACGCTTTTGGTCTTTCCCAGCAAAATCTCCATCATGTTTTCTTTATTTGGCTCTGTTTGAGGTTATTTTTTCTTTGAGAAATGGTAGTGACTAATTTTTGAGCCCTTGGAAACACAATGTGTTTATTCAAATTAATAGACTTTTGGGGAGATTAGTGATAGACTGCCCTGATCAAGGTATCTTTATCTCTCTCCTGGAGCTCAGCTATCCCCTAGTGCCCAGGCTACATTATTCCATCTGAACATGCAGAAAGTTCTGGTGCTCACTTTACCATTCTGTGACTCCTCAAAATGTGAGATTGGCCTGTTAAGCCAGACTTTGGGGATCCTTCTGAGCTCTGTGGTGAATATACAGGTTCAGCTCCTACAATGACCAGGAGCTTCCATGCTTCTGGGAGGGAGTGAGGAAGAGAACATTTTTGTTGGAATCACACTATGTCTGTATACAAACTGACAGTTCAAGACCATTCTGCAATTATTCTAAGACAAACCCCTGTAAAGCATCATCATGTCCTTTTCCTGACCCCAGGTAAAGAGGAGGTGGCTAAGTGGCACTGATCACCTTCATCTTCCTCCATTGGCAACTCAGGTTCTCACTGCTGCAAACTGGTGCTTTCTAGGCCTGCCCACGTCCAGATGGCTACTTTAAAGCACCATCAGTAAACGGGGAACAAAAGAGGAAAAACATTAGCACAGGAAGAATTACAGCTTGTTCATGGAAAATTAGAAGATACACCTCTGATTCCTTTGTGGCTCCCCACCCCCGCCCCCCAAGTGGTTTAGAATTAAAGTGGGGACAAAAAGTACTCTAGATTTATTTGGCTCTGCCATCTTAACCATAAAAAAGATCTAGCCTGTTCCAATCTTAACCGAGCAGTAAACTATAAATCCAACTTCCCCTCTCTGCTGGGGAAATAAAATCCAAATACAGTAGCATCCAAATAATTATCAAGAGTTGAGCTGTGCTGGCAGGGTGCAATGTACAAGATTCAATTTTAACTAGTGATTACAGACCGGCAACCTTCTAGCCCTGAATGTCAAACGGCCATGTCACTTTCTCCTGTCACGGAGTATGTCAGGACTCACCGCAGCCTGCTGACTTTTCATCAGAGGTAATGAATCTTGTACTCCTGAGATGGGAAATGTCACTGTGCCTCCCCGCCCCTCCCTCTCCCCCACCTCACCCCTCATTCCCTTCCTGCCACCTGTCCAGGTCCCAATAATTAGGAAAAGGATGTTGTGTGTGACATTACTTCTCACATCCCCACCAGGGCCCTGCTGCTGTCGATTTAAATTGTGTGGTCAGTACTCAACTTGCAACCATACGTGATGAAATGGCCACCTCACCAGACGGTTTATGGTGCTGGAGTCTCATGCATCAAGTTCTCTTGTCCTTGAGCAATAAAATGGAAAAACAGTTAAGCTCTGACCTTATAGCCTGTATGGTTTGGGGCTTCCATCCAACTCCTGATAGTTTGCCTTTAAATCTTGCAAACTTGGAGCTTTTTTTGTTTCTCATCTTTCTACTGCTGAGATGCTAGGTTGGAACATGGATGAGGGTGGACTCAAGTCATCTGCATGAGTGGTGACCGAGACAGAGAAGTCTTGTTCTGCATACACCTTTTAAGTTTGATGCCTGACATTAAACAAACAAAAACCCCCAAATTTGAAATGTATTTTATGTATTTTTGACCCAACTGAAACATATAAGATACATAACAAATACAGTCAGTAGATTTTAAAAAAACTACTTTTCGACTATCTTAAATTCTTAATATAAATTCCAGAATCTTGGAGGCTTGGAAAGAATTAGAAAGAATATTAGAATCAGAAAGAATATTTCTCTCTGTAATAAGAAAACTACCTTTACTTTTTATATATTTTATCATTTTAAAAAATATGGAGCATCTATTATGATCAACATAACATGCCAAACATTGAAAGAGATAATAAAGTAATACCTGGCGCCATCCCAGCCTGCAGCTCTTGTGAGCAATAAGACACGTGCACAATAAGTATAAAATGTGGAAATACGTCATCAACGGAAGGAGAGTCAGACTGTATGGATAGCAAAGCATACAAAATACAGCAGCTTAAACATATTTCGGATGGTAAAAAAGACACAGAGCACAACATGGTCCAGAATCAAATGAAAAAGGTGTCAAGGTAGCCCAGTGTATTCCAAAGCAGAAACTTGTTGTCGATTCAAGCTAAGAATAGCTCCTTATTTGGCCACAGTGATTAGGTATCCCATGGAACACAGCAGTAAATTATAGTTGAGGTCAGTTAATCCACTGTCATCCAATATAAGTCAGACAGATGGGAAAGCAAAATCAGTGCTAATCATAGTGTCAAGGATGGTTCCAAAGGATCTGTGGGCCAGAGTTTCCTTTGCTAAGTAGATTTCTTGTTTTCTTCCTGAAAAGCTCAGGCCTCTCTCATTAATGGCTATTCTAGTAGAAACACATGAACCTTAACATACTAAGATTATTTCTTAGAGAACGTTTATTATTTCTAGATAGGAGACTTGCTTTCCTTCCTTTTTGTTTTCCTCCCACCCTCCCTCCCTTTGCTCCATCCATTTTTCCTTCTTTACTTGCTCTCTTGCTTTCCTGACCTCATGTGATGTTCTAGACAATAACCTAGGCATAAAAGATGAAACAGCAAGCAGGCTTCTTGTCATAAAGCCTAAATCCTGGTGGAGAAAATGGGCAAGTATTCAAGCATTATAATCCAGGGAGAAGAAAATAAGAGAGGCTGCAATCTGCTCCAGGAACCCAGATAGGGGCATCTGGTACAGATAGAGGAGGGATAGAGGGAGAGCTTTCCAATGATGCTCAAAGGTAAAGAAATCGATAGCATGGGTCCTTTCCATCTATCTCTAAATGTGAGGTTCTTGGAGGGAGGTCTGATATTTCCTTCCTTGGTCACCGGAACAGGTGTCCTCGCCGGAGGAATGCCTTTATTGCCGCCATCGTCTTTATCTTTGGTGACTTAATGTGGCCATAGACTAGACTTTCAAGGACAAAGGGGTGCTGCATTTAAGGCACATTTACAAAATTCTGATGAAAGTTTTATGCTGTGATATTGCAAACCATGAGCACACCTCCCCCTTCCTTTCACCTTCATGCCATTATAAATTCATTAGGAGTGTGGACTGGGTAGGGAAATTAGAAATTCCTTTAAACCATGTCCTTGAAGTGTTACAGAAAGTTTAGAATTACTTTGTTTAAGATTTAAAACTTTGTTACAAAATAACTTTATTCTGTAATTCGGTACTAAATATTGGGACACTAGAAAACTTCAAAATAGGAAAATTTTATACCCTCCCACTAACTTTCCATGCATCTATAGTACCAGTATTAGAATTAGATTTAGACTTGGTATTGCTGTTTTCTCTCTGCTGGATATTAATTAGTCAATTCATTCTGAGTGTGTACCTGGCAAGCAAGAATTCACCAGTCTTTAAGGAACTAGTTATCTGGTAGATGAGATAAAACTTACCAATATGAAAAAATGAGTTATTTATTTCTTAGAATAAATATTTATATTTTATAGACTAAACTTATAATTTGTTTTTAGAATACATAGAAATGGTGTTTAAAATTGAGATTTCAGTCTCATCCCATCCATTGAAATCAAACATGAATTTATACATAGAAACAGTTCCTGTGAATTATGTAAGTTGTAGTCTAGAAGGGGAGAGAGGAACATAATCACAATGAAATTCAACGCCTATATTGATATGGGAAGATTGCCCCTGCATACTGTGAGGGAGATTGTGATTTAACAGTGCCTCATTGATCTTTAAAAAAATGCACATAAGCTAGTCTCTCTGTTTTGTTTAAATAAGCTGCAAGCTGCCATTCCAAAATATAGAGCTCACTCTCTGCTGAAAACTATAGAACTATTTGTAGCCTCACAGGAAGGGTAGATGCTTCTGTCGATCCTGTGATGATCCTGGACAGCATAGAAGTGAGGGTGGTGATAGATGTGGCAAACAAAAAGAAGGTGCCAGAATTCTCCCTAATTGGATAAGATGCATGACAGGAACATATACTGCAAAGAACTCTTATGAGTCAAACTAAATTAAAGCACAAATATTCTCCTTTTATCACCAACCCTTAGACCCTGGTCTTATCTTCAAGTCAGATTGAACAAAATGCATTTTTCTGGACACAGAGAGACTCGCTATACAGTGGAGCTGAAAGATAGATATCTGATTGTTTGCACATGCAGTCACCAGAGGACATAACCTCCTTGAAGCTCAGGTGTGTCTGGGATGAAGATGAGTGGCTCCCGAGAAGTCAAACTCATTAACTGACACACAAGAACATATAGCAAGAGAAACTATTCTGTGTGATACTGTAATGGTGTATGCATGCCATTATATATTTGTCAAAATGTGTAGAATGGACAGCGTGTGGAATGAACCTTAATGGAAAGTATGTGCTTTAGTAAATAAAAATGAATCAATATTGGCTCATCAGTTCAACCAGTATACCATGCTAATGTAAGATGTTAATTCAGGGGGGAATTCAGGGAGGGTGTGTTGTGTTGAGGGACTATACGGGACCTTGCTGTACTTACCTCTCAACATTTTTATAAATATAAAACTGTTCAAAAAGTGCATAACTAAAAAAAAAAATACTTATACAATGTAGTGGTTACTTTTTAACATTGTTTCTTTTCTTGTTAGTCTATGAGCTATGAGATAAGTATTCACATTTTTTTTTATATTCTATTTGGCAACTTAAACATTTGTTGAAAGGTTTTTAAAAAACTAGAGTTTATGAAGTGCTTCTCTGTTATAAAATATAACATTGAGATGCATAAGAATTAGCTGGCAAAAGGAGAGTGACAGCAGCTTGAGTGACAGTTCCAGACAGAGCTGATAGATACCCTGTGCAAAGGTTTGGGCACACAAGCAGGTTCATTTTATGACCTGAAAGGACCTCACCTTTAGGGAAACCAAACCCTGCCTTGATCCATTGCTATGTAAATGCAACTCCATGCTCAGTGTAATAATTAGATAACCTTTTCTGGACTGTCTAGTTAAGCTCCATTCATCCTATTGTCTTTAATTCTGAAAAACAAAAAAAAAATTGACAAAAAAAATAACAAAACACATTATACTTGAAGCAAAAAGCATCATGAATATCCTATTTAAATGCAAACTTCAGAAATTATATTTCAAATAGTTCTAAGAGGACTAATTAATAATTGTAAAGTGCTTTGAAGATGGAAAGTGCTAAATTAATGTCAATATTTATTTATTAATAATCAGAGGAGGTGATGCTGCCATCTTGAAGTTGCCTCTTTTACGATCAAGTGCCGACTACCACTACAAGTTTTAATGATTTCACCCTCTTAATTTCTTGCTCCAGCCACCACTGCCATGTGGGAATTCCAGACCTTATGCTGGTTTTGTTATTTTATTATTTTAAATATCACCATACATACACAATTGGAAACAATGGCTTTACTTTGCATTATAATGTATTTGGTCTTTGTTTTTTTTTTTTTAAAGATTTATTAATTTATGCATACAAGCTGGGGTACAGGCCAGAGGTATGGGGTGGCGAGAGGGTTCACCAGAATAGGGAGCAGAACAGGCAGATTGATGGAAATACATTGCTGAGGGGAGCAGTGGGCAAGGCAGAAGTCTGCCATGCCATGTGGGAATCTCCCTGGCCAGGTGTCAAACACGCTTCACTGGTGCCAGCAGCTCCACCGCACAGCGCTTAACCGCTGAGCCACCAGGGAGGACAAATTTGGTTCTTGCATAGATGCACACACACACACCCCACATACAAACACCCCCCATACAAGCACACTCAGAGGAAGCACAGCATCCATTCTGGAGTTTTCATTGAAAATGTGAATGAAAAACAAGTTAATTCAATTTCTTTCAGACTAAGTATAAAGGCTTCACATTCTACTATGTATAACTTTTGAAACCTACTAAATGTACTAATTGGAGCTAAAAACTATGTTGTATATTTTTGCGTGTTTCTTGACATTTAGATTACAATATTCACTGCAATATATATTTTTCAGTAATCCATATATAGGTTATGTTACTTCTAATTATGTATGAAGTTATGTTAGTAGAAAAACAAGTTAGAAAAAAACTCAACAGATAATTAAAGTATTCAGAATGCCAGAATAGCTAGCATCACCAAGATCAAGCATCAAAAGGGCTCAAGAGGGCTTCTTGGCTTTTTCCTGCAGTATTACCTATTTTGTATTGTCCACAGTTGACACTGCTTCAGGAAATGCTGGCATAGCCCGGAGTCTATGGTTTAATTTGTAACATACAGTTTCCTACTAACTAAAATCCAGAGAAGTCAGGTCTCTGTTATGAAAGATACCCACTTAGACCAACTGTTTGTTATTCAAAATCACTGTCTCTTCTTGGGAATAGCAGTTATCTGTAGTGGATTAGACATAGGAACAAGGAGAAGGGAGATGTCAAAAGAACAATGAAGTGTCAGTAAAAATCAACCTACAATTTCTAGTTGTGGTCTTCAAAATCAAGGTGCAATTGAGTTAGAAGAGGAATAGTAGGAAGGGGAACCTGTGTACCAGCAGAGAAGCAATTTGGTATATCAGCTCCGCTCTGATGCGGATGACTAAGTACCCTGGTCCGTGCACTGAGTAAACACGTTTTCAACACCATGCGCTCAAATTCCTAACTTAAGCGTTGTGGCAAAAATACTTATCTGACAATTTGAAGATAGGAAATTCTGATTGAACTTGAGGAACTTTCACAAAAATACTTAGGCTGAAACACTCAGCAAATGAGTATTAACTCAACTGTTTGCTAAAACATCCCATCTCCGTGGGCTTCATTCAGTCCTTTACCAAATACTCAATGCTTCCAGAAATTGATAGAAAACTGATTCTAGAGGAAGCAAGTGACCCATACTGGGAAATTAGAGTGTTTTCTCACTAAGCATGCCCTCTTTGACAACATTCATTTATGACCATGTGACAGGCAAATGCAAATTCTGCATGTTGGTATGAATGCACTTGTGATACACTGATTTTTTCGTATTGGTTTTATCTCACCTGCCAGATAACTAGTTCTTTAAAGACTAAATTCTTGTTTGCCAGGTATACACTCAGAATGATTTCTGGTTCACTGATTAACATTACAGTAGCTAGAAAAGAGTATAAATTAATCTAAAGCTAATTCTAATACCAGCACTACAGATGTATGGAAAGTTAGTAGAAGGATAAAAAATTTTCCTATTTTGAAGGTTCCTAGTACCTCAATATTTAGTACAGAATTACAGAATAAAGTTCATTTATAAACAAGATTTAAATCTTGAAGCCAATGTGAATTGTACATAATGAAGAAAATGCTATTAAACTTATTTTCCTGTATTTAACTAGACTGACATAAAGTTCCTGCAACTTTCCAGACAAGCGAGTACTTTCAGTAATTACCTTCCCATGCACAGCAGAGGCATGTTCTAAATAGTCATTGCAAAATTCCTATAAGAAATGCTTGTCATGTCTTTGCCACATGCCAATTATACTTCAAATTGCATTGTCTGTCTTTGCTTTCTTACATATTCATTTTGTTGACTGAAAGTTGAGTTGTTCTAATACAAACATTTTAATGACAATTCATTTCTCCTTTTTCTGAACTCTTCCAATCATGTGACATTTCAGACACCTTCTTGCCCCACATATTCCAAAGCTAGATGCTGTGGTCACCTGTATTCATCATATTCCAGTCACCCCAGTACCCAGAAGGGTAAGCGAAGAGAAGAATGGGGGAAGATTTCCCCAAATTACCTACGAGTGATAAAATTATGTCTCAACTGCTTCCTGAGGAATTAAATTGAAATAAAGTTCTTAGTGGTTCTCTGGTATTTCATTTTTAAGGAATACACATCCCAGTTTGAGATAAATGTTTTGACTACATTAGTAGCCATCATCTTTTGCTCTACAATTCTCCACCCTCCCTCAACTCTTTGTTATCACACTAGTGTTTCCTACTAAATAAGATATCTATTGCCATTCATTTCGTGGTTTTAAAGTGAGACAGAGAATTCTTCTTTCCAGAGGTAAATCAACTATATAAACTGCTGGATATTTCACTTCTCACTCCCCTTATGACATCTCCTCAGCTTAGTCTTCCTTTTAAATTCCTAAAGCACTCCTGGTCAGCCATTCTCACATTGCCATTCTCAGGTAATCTGTCAAGTAAATACTAGTTGGATTTCCCAAGAAGGTAAATGCCAATCTTGGAAAACTTTCTGGTGGACAGGAATGGAATCCTATACTACCGTACACTTTCATATCTTCTACCATGTCTAGCACAGAACAGGGCATATTAGAGATGATCAGATTTGATTTGACATTTGATTGACAGATTTATTGATTGGCTGGATCTCTGTGGCAGAGAGTACACCAGAAACAATTGTTTTTGTTTTTGTTTTTGTTTTTTTTTTCAATTTTCTCTGGTTCTGGGCTTGGTAGATAAATGGTCTAAGCTTAGTTACAATAGAATTCTGAATAAAGGAAAAAACTGATTCTAAGAAACAGAATTGGAAGCTATGTGTTCCACTTTATAGTGAAAATAATCTTATCATAGTTTACAACTTCATGGAGCTTAATATAAATTTCGGTTTTTCCTTACTTTCAGAAATAAAACAACTAAAATAACTTTTGTTGCAAAGACATACGAAAATTGTACAGTTTTCTCATACACACACATTTGAACACACACACAAACACACACACCTCTTTGTACTAAATTGTTGGGGCTTTCCCAGATTAAGTCAAATATCTTGCATTATGTATTTAAGTTGTCATTCAAGTGTTACAGATTTTTCCGCTTGCCATTTAGAATGAATCCAGTACCACAAGTTTTCCATTGAATGAACAGAGCTAACTGAGGGTATCCAAGAAGAAACCTTCATAGATAATTGGCTAGCTCAGGAAGCCAGCGTAGCAAAACATGATTCCAGATTTAATCTAATTTTGGAGTTCTCCTTAAGAGGACACTAAAGCACAGGGGAGAAGCAAACTTACATGACAACTAAAGAATGATTTGTATTTTAATCATTATCATTGTTTGTTAATTTTTCCTGATACACAAATGTCTTTCTGAACATTCTTAAGAAAATATGGCTTCTACTTTTAACAATTTATGAAGTAAAACAAGGGAAAACATTTCTGTTAATTGGAATGAACATGTAATCAGGATTTTCTTTTCCTTTTTTAATTTTCTTAAATTTTGTAAAACAAAGCTTAATGGAAATTTTATAGAATTGTCACCAACATTTATCAGGCATAAGGAAGTTCTAGAGAGAAACTGATTGACTGATTTTTATTAGAAGAACTGGAGTATAGACAAGAGGTGTGGGGGATTAGAGGACTCACTGGAGACAGAGTAGGGAGCAGAACAGGTATATCTACTGCTAAGGGGAGCAGCAGAGGAGACAGGAGAGGTCTGCTGAGCCATATGAGGGTTAGCTCCCTGCCCGGGAATCACACTCAGTCTGTGGTGATAGCGTTGAGACTTAAGCCCTAGGCTGACAGGGAGGCCCCCTAGAGAGAAATTTATTTACCGCTTATGAAATTTAAACATACCACTGACAACATCAGAGATTAAAATGAGTGCTTGGTCCAAAAAAATATATTTGATGGTAGAAGTTGAAAGAAATTGCATATAGTAAATCAAACAATACCTTTTTTGAGATGTTTAACTGATATCCTAAGATTAAAATTGGTCCTTTATCATCTATCCCAATTACATCTATGTATGTGTATATTTATGTATTATTTATTACTCATGATAATCTGTCTGCATTTCTTCCAATGCATTATGTTCAGCAGTCATATTTACTCATGTGTTAGTATGCTCAAGTATCTACTGTGTATTTAAAGGCACATGGTATCATAGTTAAAAACATAATGATACCATCTACAAACATAGAATGCTCTGGGAATACAAAGATATTTGTCATGAATTATGTTGCTTTTTCTGTATCATATGTTGTCTACATTAAAAAATCTGTGTTTCTGGTTTGCAATCCTAAGGCTATATAACTCTAAGATTAACTCACAGTTTCTTTCTTCTTCTCTTTCTGCACTCTACCACATCTGTACATAGCTCCCTTTTTTTGGCCCTATCTCTGCTTCCAGTGAGGATACTGCCTTACATGTTGTGGATTTTTCCCATTACTTTAGTAGAATGAATTTTAAATAATGTGTGTATATCGCAACTTTGATAAATAAATGAATCATTCATGTTTGATTTCAGTGGGTGGGATGAGGCTGAAATCTCAATTTTATATATCCATTTTTATTTATCCTATAGGTTTGCTAATGTTACTAATATAGTACAGTTTGAATATGTGATGTAATTGCCTGTTTTATGCAGCAATGAGATGCTACCTTATCCTAAACAAAACAAATATTTTGTTTTATTGTATTAGCCAAAGATTAGAGACAATCTAGGACCGTCAGAGGATTGCAGACTCCTAGTCAATAAAATTTCTGCAAGTGTTGTCCTTAAGAGTGCAGTGCTCATGTTGACAATCCTTGCTATAGTGTCTTTCCCTCCATCACATCTTCCAACCTCATAATTTAAAAATCAAGCAGAACCAAATGACCTACTCTATGCTGTGAACACACAACTGAAGTTGTGGAAAAAACATGTCCCTCTCTCACTTTGCACACTTGAAAACTAGTCTTAGAACACCTGAGATGATGGCAATGGAAAAAGCAAAAGTTCTGCTGATTAGAGTAACTTAGCCTTATATAAAAAGAATTTGAGATATTTACTTTAAGATGTTGAATAACAGTATTTTTTTTTAAATGGTAGAGAGACATCTTTAATTTTTTTTTTTTTTACATACAAGCTGGGGTACAGGCCAGAGGTGTGGGGCGGCGAGAGGGTTCACCAGAGACAGAGTGGGGAGCAGAACAGGCAGACCAGAAGTGCACTGCTGAGGGGAGCAGCGGGTGAGGCAGGAGAGGTCCGCCCCACCACGTGGGATTCTCCCTGGCCGGGTGTCAAACTCGCGTCATCACTGCCGACAGCTCCACAGCGCAGCGCTCAACCTCTGCACCACCGGGGAGGCCCTAAATAACAGTAATGTTAACCACAGAATAACCTTTCCTTAGGCAAAATTACTAACGAGGTGACTTTTTATTGCATATGAAAAGTACTTTAGATATATAAACAAACACATCAATGAAAACAGTGTATTAAAAGGCATTGCTGTCAAAAGGCACATATAGACTCAAAGCATAAAATCAGTCATTATTCATGTTTCTTTTTAGTTTTCAAAGAAAATTGAAGGAATAGAACAGGATCTTCTTGTTCTCCTGTACAAAAAATAAATAAATAATGGGCAAGTTTGGACTTGTATTTGGGCAAGGTGATTTGCTAGATGGCATAATTAGAAATATTTTTATTAAGAAAGCATTGCTATTTTAAAGATAAAAAAAATATTAATGAAAATTTATTTTCTTCCCACCCTTGACACATTTCTAAGAAATGGAATCTTTTCATTATGATCTGTCATGGGCCAAAAGCAGCTGGTAAACTGGCATCGATTCTCTTCTCCCATGTGCTCCCCAGTGTGGGTAAGGGTTGCCCTGATTATAGAGGTCCAAAGACTAGGATAGAAAACTTTAAAACACACATGCACCCATACACATGCAGCTATAGGCATGCTGTTCCTTTTCAGCTCTAAACAATTTATGCTGCCATATAGAAAATAATTGACATTCCTTTCTTCTTTCTCATCACACCATTACATGCTTACTTACCTCTTTCTGCTGTCAGGGATAGATACCAGGTTTTGTTGAGGATAAGAAAATCAGTAATTAAGTGGCCCTAACAAAAACAAGAAATGTAATTCACTGCTTTGGAAGAATTAGTACCACTAGTTGGATGCTGGTATTTCAAAATGCATTTCTTACTATTTTGGTAAACCCTTATCAAAAGCCTGAATCCCCAGTGACTTAGAAACCTACCTGGGCAGCTCAACCTCTTATTTGAAAGAAACACCTTTCAGGGGAAATAAGTCAACATATATAGCAGTACAGAAAATCCAATCAGCTACTGGAAAAGTCAACTCAGTACCTCCTGCTTTAAGTATGCACAAGTAACTTATAATCAGTGAGGCATACAAGGAAAATTAGCAGCATTAAAATGACAAAATAAAGAAACAAACAATCCCAGTGGAAAAAGGAAATAATTCATGGAAGAGTAGAAACTTGAAAAAAATCTAATTAGTATTCTCAGAGAGATTTGAAGGATGTTAGCAAAAATCAGTAAGATGAAGTCATGAAAATATACATAAACATAGAACAAATAGGACAAAGACATAGAAAATATATCATAAATAATAGAAGACATAGGAAGACAACCACAGATCATACTCCCAACAAATATGAGCTTTGGAAGGACATAATAGGACATATAAAAGAAGAACTATGCCAAATGAAACACGGAAAATTTTGGCTTTCTGAAAAAAAGACACAAATCTCCAGAACATTTTCATCTTCCCAAACTAAAACTCTATGCCCACTACATAGCAACTCCTTATTGCCCTCTCTCCTCAGGTCCTGGCAACGCAATTCGACTTTATGTCTCTATGAATTTCTTTATTCTAGATATGTCATAGGAGTATTATCATATAGTGTTGTCATTTTGTGTCTGGGTTATTCCATTTAGCATAATGTCTTTTTAGTCCATGTTTTTGCAAGTGTTAGAGTTTTGTTCTTTTTTAAGGCCAAATAATATTCACAAATGTATGGAAAGCTTCACAAATGTGCATGTCATTTTTGAGTAGAGGCCATGCTAGACTCTGTATCATTTCAGTTTTAGTATGTGAACTACTGATGCAAGCATTGACAATTTAACCAATTGAAAAGCATGAAATATTTACTAATATTTGAGTGGATGAGGGGATACAAGGGTCATATATATGAGCTAGAGCTTCATACTCAATAGACATAGCATGCATATGTTTTATAAATAAAAATATAGTTATATCAGCACCTTGCTTAGAACTGTGTATGTAATGCTAAAAGAAGCAACATCTTAAAAAATAACAAGTGGTTACTTCCTGAACAGGAATTACTTCATCAGAAAGGTAGAGGTATTTTTTTTTATTTTAAAACATTCTGCTTACTGGTTTTATTATAAATAAATATATATATATATATATATATAGTCTATTATGTAATGGATTGTATATGCTATAATAAATCAGTGTATATATGTATAGACAGATAGATAGAAGATAGGCGATAGATAGACATACAAATACATATAAATCATCAAAATGTCTGCAACCACAGTACTGCTTCGTGTCTGGAACTGTAACTTAGAACTCCCAACATTTAACAGTGTCTACATTTCATTGCAAAAGTATGCTTCTCCCAAGACACTTTCTTGAAGGCATTTATTGTCATAAAGATCATTAAACCCCATGAAAAAGCACATGGAAAGGCATACTGAGAGCCTAAAGCCCAAAGACCCCCTTTTTCTGTATCTTCAATTTTGACTCCTTTTATTACTGATATTATTCATTATATATAATACTACCTTATTGCACTAACTGCCATGACTACTGCCATTGTCCTTTAATGGAAATAGAATATTAGTTTGGAAAGATGAACAAGTTCCGTTGCTGAATGGTGGTGGTAGTTGCACCAGAATTTCCCCTTCTTTTGTCACTGCCTTTGGTACTCGCCTGGAATGTATATGAGTTCATCATAAACATAGTAGCTCACTTCCCTTATCTACTCCCAGAGTTTACTTAAAGATCTGTTCTTGTTCAGTACAAAATCCATTCATATCAGCATCAGAGATTTGTTTGTGTATGGGTTTTTATTTTTTATTCATTATTTTTATTGAAGTCACATTGATTTACAACACTGTATATGATTTAGAGGTAGATCAGACCTTTCAACTTTCAGATAAAGGCTTCAACAGCTAGTACCATTGGTATTGGCCCTGACACCTACTCAAGGAGTAGGGAGAATGCATCTGCCTCTCCAGATTTGGGATTTCCCTTGGCCACCTAAAGATAGTCACACCTACTTCTCATTTCTCTTCTTGACTAATGTGAACGGTTCAGTTCCCTTTACCAACATTTCCTCTGCCAGAAGCTTACACAGGGATTCTTGAATCCACAGCAATTATATACTTTCTAAGTAGTTAGTTGCACTCAGAGCAGCTGATTGGAGCACATACACCCCAGATTTTTAACAAAGAGTGGGAGATGTAGCTTCCTGTCCACAAATCCCATAGGAAATAATTTAAACTAAGTTCTATGCTCAGCTTTACAGAGAAAATTGTGATGTTTTAAGTAAAAATAATCTTTGTGATCTAAAAATCACAATAGTGTCTTTTCATTTTCTATATACATTTTAAGTTTTCTACTTGATGTTCTTCTGATGTCAATTATCATCTTTGCTATTAATAATCTTTGCAGCTTGAGAAACTTGATTTGGAAAAGTGATGAAGGGTGATAGAAGAGTCTTCTATATATCATACTTGTTAAACCACATTATCAGTATCATTTCCAGTTCAAGTTTCCACACACTAAGATGGTAAAAACTCATAAAAGAAATCAACAATAAGTATGTAACTGAAAGTCATATTAATAAAGGAATGCTTAAGGGTGTTGGGATATGCAACACAAAACAAAAGCAATGAGGAGAAAACATATGTTGAATGTGTGAAATAAGGTATTAGAGGCATTTTGGGGGGCCCTGTACACAGATGCACACAAGCTTGAGTTCTGTAATCAAACAAAATTGGGCTCACAGTCTAATACACTACATATTCATTGTACAAACCTTGATGAGGCCACCTAAGTACTTACAGTTTCAACTTCTCTTGCTAAATAGGGGCAAATAATCATGTCTATTTATAGCATCATATTTTTGTGAGAATAAGTAAAAATATAAAGCCATGCAAATTTTTATGTACCCATTATATTAAAAAATTCTGTTATACATTATCATCATTATTGCTAGTAGTGTAACAAACATTAATTTTATTCAAAAAGAGGAAGAAAATACTAATGAGTGAATATGTACTAGATGAGTACAAGGGTGATTTTCTTAACAAATGAAACAACTAACCTTGGGATGGAGAGTTCAATGAAATAATGAGCTTCCAATGGCCATCTCATAGGGATTCTGTAATTAAAAGGAGTTCCTGCATTAAAAGGAAGCTATATCTGACGATCATTAAGGTCCCTTTTATTTTTTAGATATAATGTAATGATTAAGTTCATGCAGCTCATTAGTGACCAGTAAGTTTGGAGGTGTTGATGTGGTCCCAAACTCTTCTTCCTTCTAGTTAATAAAGACAGTGCTGACCAGGGAGTTTGCAGTTACTGTTTCTGCATAGCTTTCTCAAGTTTCTTGCTGTTTATTGAACCCCATGTGCTAGTAGTTCTCATTCTCCTATTCTTTTTTCATCCTGAAAGACTTAGGAAGCAGAGACTGCCTGTTCATTCCTTCCACTCCCCCAAGAAAATGACAAAATGACATTCTTTCCCACTCTCTGTGAAATGATTTCTGTTAACAGCTCTGGAAAAATGCTGCAAAGATGTGAGTGAAATGATGGCAGGATTTGTTGACAAGAAGGCAAAATGAGGGAATTTTAAAAAATCACCCACATTAGAGACTCTGAGGGGCCTGTGGGTTCCATCTGCTCCTCTCTACCCTGGCCTGGGGGAGTTTCAGAATCATCCCCAGGGGATCAACACTCTTCTTTTTGAATGACTCAATCAGTGGGGCTACTAATAATTGAATAGATTTCACTATTAGCAGCTTATTTTTGAAGTTCATTTTAAATTTTTCCTTAATTTAACCTATTTTTCTTTATTAGTGGATGTCAGTAATTTTGTAACAAAAGAAAGCATGCAAATTTGAAAAGATTCATTATGGAAACTTCTGCTTTAAATAACTAATTTTTGCAACAACACAGAGTGTAATTACTATTCAAACATTCTCTTGAGAAAGAAAAGACTACCCAGGACCCCACCTTGTCCTATGAGGATGTTTATACCTCTAAATTTGTGATGAGAAGGTTCCAAAGAAAGGGTATGTGCCCATCCAAATCAGGCCACATGCCTGGGTGCTCAACATTACTCTGTTGTGATGTCCCTTTAGACCTTTCTGGAAACTTTTTTTAACTAAAAGATCTCAAGTCATTGTGAGAGAATGAATAAAAAGTATATGGCACTAAGGGAACAGTGTAATGAGAAAAAAATGCAGGTTTGGGATTAAAGACATGGAGGTCCTAGCTGTGCCACTAGCATTGTCTTAGACAATTTACTCACTTCCCAGGTCCTCAATTTTGCCTTATAAAATGGTCGCAATAATCTATAATTTTCAGAATAGTTCCAAGGAAATTTTTGAGGTATTCCAAGGCAGAAATCCAGCACTCAATAAACATCAGAAATAATCAGTCTTCTCTTAGTGTGAATAATATTATAGATATAGGTGTGAGATTATGGAAAGATTCACTGAAAAGATTTCAAGATAACTAAAGGCAGGCAATGAAAGATGGAATGTGATTAATTGTGAATTCACATGAAACCAAGGAAAGGGATTTCATTTAGGACCAAAGTGATGAGGTGGGATAAAAGGAAGTCTTATCCTTGATATTCAAGAATAAGAGTCCAAAGGAGATGTCATTCCAGACCAAGAAACACAGCTTTAGTTTGGCATGGAGTATCCAGGGAATAATGCACAAGTTGTCCAACTCAATAAAAGGGAAATGTTGGAGAATGAGTAGACAGAAAGATAAAACAGGTGAGGGGAAGGGTCAGAACAAGAAGAATAAAAGATATCAGCAGGCAAGTTGAATTACCCTTTTTAAAGTGCTCATATTCCCTGTAAAGAAGTCACTTCATTCATGTCTATCTCCAATACAAAGGTGCATCATCACCGTTTGTCATAGTCATGAAAGGTGGTAGGTTTCCAGATTTGGGGTCAGAAAATCAAGTTAAGATTTTTCTCAAACAATCCTGAGAAAAAAGAGTTCACTTTATACAAATCATCTAAACTCTGTCTCAATTTTTCACCTGTAAAATGGGCACACTGCTCATGCACATCCCATGAGGTTTAAATGAGGTCTTGCCATGTATGCAAAGTATCATGTACAGTTCTGGACATAAAGGAAACAGTAAGTGCTGATTTAATAATAACTCAAACCAAGTAACCCTAAGACAGTGGGTGAAGCCAACCTCTTTAAAGGTGGCATCTCTGATAGAACTAGATGAGTAGCTGATAAACTAACGCTAGCAAAATCCTCTAACAGAACGAAAAGTGAGTGACTGTGATTGTAACACATATGTGGAGACAGAATGTGATGGTGGGACTGCCTTTCAGGAATTCCCTTTGAAATTAGGGCTCTTCAAGTCTCAGTACACAAAACAGATACTTAGCTTATTTTAGTAAAATTTGAAATTAAAATTAGCAGAGAAAACAGTACTAGATGCACAACATTCTGTAGGTGTTCACAGTACTACAGTGGTCATTGAGAGTTTATATAAAATGTTATTTGAACAAAAAGGGTTGTAATTACCTTTTTCACCACCTTTCTAGAACTTGTACTTCCTGATAATAATCTAGCCCCTTTGTTGCCAACCTAGACAGAGTTCACCTTTCCCAGCACATTTCCCTTCCTCCCATTCACCAACCATTTCTTAATCCATGAAGATGATTGGTTGGACTTATTAATTCACCACACAAGTGTGCTGCTGAAGATGAGTCTAAGATTTGTTGTAAAACAAAGAGTATCCTTATGTTTTATGTAATAAAGCCATTGATCACCAATAGAGAGAAAATCATGTTTATTTACCTGGAGCCACTTGCTCCAAAGGATTTATTCATAGCAATAATACTTACGATAGGAAACTAGCAGCTGCACTGCTTTGCCAACTCCGGCCAGTAATGCCCTGTGCAAATGAATTTAGAGATTTTCTCAGCTTGTGTTCATATGCTACAAAAGGGAAATAGCCCAAATTGCACCTACTTGGGTCTGAATTATCGACTTCAGCTTTGAAGTGCAAATGAGCTGAATGAAAACATACTTAGACTGCAACACAGAAACTATTCCTAAGAGCTGATTGATGGTGCATTAACTGTCTTGTAAGAAAAACCTTGTTTTGCTATGGATTTATGGTTCCCTGGTCCAATTATCCCCCAGATGAAGGCAAACACCATCCACTGTACAAACCAAGCAATAGTGGTCATTCTTAAAAATTTTTTACTTTCTCTTTTTTCTAGAAATTCGCGTCACTGGGTTGCCCATAAAGCAGTTCTTTTGTGGTTTATTGGCCCTCCTGCTTCTAAAGCGAGACTTATGGACTTGAACTAAGAAAACAAACTGCTATAAACAACTTCTCTGTAAGCTAAAATCATCAGTATTTACTGTGAATGCAAACTCCTTTGGAAGCTTCTAATCACCCTAATCTGTCTATATAAAAATAATCCCTGACTAAATGAATATGTCTGAAAGAAAAAATGAACAGAGCATTTATACGACCACACAAAATGCCATGTGCAAATTTATTAAAGGGTCTTTGATATTTTACAGCTTCAGAAAAAAATAATGAACCTCTTATAGAGTCTGAACATATATAAATGGTTCTGGAAAATAATTTTTAAAAGTTTTGGGAGTTCCTTCATAAAATCAAATAGATTTAAATTAATAAAAATATCCTTTGTTTTTCACCTCCCATCTGTACCATCTTAAATCATGAATCAGGCATTGAAAGTCTCTATACCAATATGTCTCCAGGGAACCTCTCAGTTACATTAGCTTAGTAGAATTTGCTTAAAAGAAGGGTCCCGTCTTTGTGGAAAAGCAGAACAGACAGATAATATCTAACAGCTGCTTGTGTTAAAGGTACCACAAACATCTCTTTTTAAAGATCATATTTGATTGTGATGTTTAATTCATTCATTCACTTTTACTCGTCATCCAAGAGAACTTTCTTATCATACCATAAAATTAATGCTTAGAACTTTCTTGAGGGCTGCAGACTCTAAAATTATGCTCCACACTAGTAGGACAAAGGAGAAGATCTAGAAGCAGTGCAATAAGCAGGCAGGCTTCCAGATTCTTCTATACTTCACCAGATATGTGAAGCAATATTCTCCCAGCATACTTAAGCACACACACGAGAGAAGAGCAAGAGTCACTGAGTTGAAATTCCTATTGCTCACTGAAAAAAAGGACAGAACAAAGGGGTCTTACTAGCCAACAAATGAACTAATCAGACTCCAAATAATTAGCAGGTATCAGTTCAGTGGTGCTGAAGTTTGAATTCCTTAATAAAGGGGTAAAATTATCACGTGATGGAAGCCGAATGAGAAAGAAGACAAACCCATTTGACTATAAAATTGTACCTGAGCCATTTCCTCAGATTAGATGAACCTAAAATCCCACTTTTTTCAGCTTCAAAATGGTTTCGGAAAAGTTTTTATTATTATCATTGTTCAATTTCATGCGTCTCTGCACTTGAACTTCCAGCCAGGAGCAGGAGTTGAACTGCCAGAAACGTTGTGAAGTAACAGTGTTTTTGTGGCATTTCCAGCCAACATTTTCAGGCCCAAGAGATTTGAAGACACATCCAAACTTTTGAGTGCTAATGTGATTTGAACCTCTGAATTTTCTGAGATTTTTTTTTTTCTTTCTCAATCAGAACCAAATTATGAGCTAAGGAAGCAGAAGAATGGAATACAATTTCAGAACTTATTTTCTGTACTGAATGCAATATTTGTAAGACTCTAAATTTCTGGTATATTCCTTCTCTACTCTGAACATTAAGTGTAATATTATAAAAACTAATTATGATGCATATGATCAAGACTGACCAATGTTTCTTGTGAATAGCCTTTTTGTGAAATTTCAATCTTTATATGAATGACTATTCAGTTTAACAAGAAAATGTATATGCTTAATGATCACCATAGAACAGCTGTGTGCTATATAGAACACACTAAATTATCATTTAATGTATCTGGCATTATAAGTGGACAGATATTTTCTGGATAACAAGCTTCTCGTTTCACATATGAAAAATGAACTTATTTCAACATAGTGTGATGGTGATCTTCCTAAAATATCTGATTCCAGAAAACACTAAACATCATTTAACCATGGCTTGATAACTCACCATTACTGCTCAGATTATTTCTGTGCTATCTGGAAATACATATTTTATCCTTATCTGATTTTTTGCCATACCATTTTATTGTCACTAACTATAATATTTTTGCAAATGTAAGTTTTCCTGATTCAAGCAAGCCTCTATCTCTTCTCTTATTTAAACTTAAAATATGTTCTGTTATGAATGTGCAGATAATCAAGTGCAGTATGTCAAATCAAACTTAAAAGGTGTTGAAAGGAGAGTGGAAGCACTTGCCTTTTATGGTGAGGTTTTTATAGCAATTAATTTGTGTTATCAGAGGATTTATTTTTCGTGTTTATTTCCAGAAATGGGTTTATAATTCCCATGAGGCAAGGTTAGTGCAAGGATACTTACTTAAACGTGTATTTAACAGTCATTAGCAATGAGATCTTAGTTAGCAGGCTCATGGTATAGAAGAAAACCTGCACATTGGAAAAAGGCTAGGCTTTTTTTTTAATATATATTTTTATTGCTATTTATGTCTTTTACATTTTGTATTCCCCTTGGGTAGCCCACCACCAACTGGAAAAAGGAATTGAACCCATGTGCACACAAAGCCAAAGAAGACCGTTCTCTGCAGAATGTGACTGAGGAGACTTAGCATGATCACACCTGGCCATGATCACACCTGGGTAATTTATATATCTTTTGGTCATGAGGCTTTCTTCAAAATAACCTGTTTATTAGGTATAAGATTATGCCTTTTCTATATGGAAAGAAGCCACACCTTTAAATGGTTAAAATCGTAATAAAAGACTACAGTTTCTGGAGTCAGCCTGACTTCAAATACTGCCACAAATAGTTCCTAATTTTTATCACATGCAAGCCATTTAATACTTATTATCAGAATTGTTTGAGAAGGAAATACATTAATTTGTACATTAGGATTAGTAAACCCTATTTGCACTTTATTTCATGTTAGGCATTGTTCTAAGTACTTTATACATTGAGAAACTTTATGTAATGAGAATCTTATGACGACCCAGTAAAGTTAGTACTACTGCCACCAATATTTCACAGCTAGAATTGAGTCACAGAAGTTAAATAACTTTGATGTCATGTGACTAGTCATGGGAGTGGTCCAGACTTAAAATCAAGGAAGTGATTCTGTGATCCATACCCTTAGTTGTCCATCCATAGGATAAATAGAAAATGCTAAGTAAAATTTTTAATTGATTAATATTATGTTATCTGAAGAAGAAGAAAAGCACATGTGTCCATCACAATTCTTTCACTTTATTTTGCAACCTACTGGGAGTTTCTGTCATATTGATCAGATTTTTTTTAATTTATTTATTTATAATTACAAGCTGGGGTACAGGCCAGAGTTTGGGGCGGTGAGAGGGTTCACCAGAGACAGAGTGGGGAGCAGAACAGGTAGATCAGAAACACACTGCTGAGGGGAGCAGCGGGTGAGGCAGGAGAGGTCTGTCGCACCATGTGGGATTCTCCCTGGCTGGGCGTCGAACCCGCATTGCGTGCTGCCGACAGCTCCACAGCGCAGCACTCAACCGCTGCGCCACCAGGGAGGCCCCTGATCAGTTTTCTTAGAGAAACTAGGACCCTAGTCAAAGGGAACTAAACATCATATGATGAAAATTCCAGCGCTGCCATTGGATAACATGTTATCAGGAGCAAAAGAAAGGCAAGTTAAAAGTGGAACAAAGGAGGAAAGAAAGGAAAATAGCAAATTGCAGTCGTAAGACAGTGTAAGCGGGTCTCCCTGGTGGCGCAGCGGTTGAGCGCTGCGCTGTGGAGCTGTCGGCAGCACGCAATGCGGGTTTGACACCCGGCCAGGGAGAATCCCACATGGTGCGGCAGACCTCTCCTGCCTCCCCCAATGCTCCCCTCAGCAGTGTATTTCTGATCTGTTCTGCCTGTTTTGCTCCCCACTCTGTCTCTGGTGAACCCTCTCACCGCCCCACGCCTCTGGCCTGTACCCCAGCTTGTATGCATAAATAAATAAATCTTTAAAAAAAAAAAAAAAGACAGTGTAAGGAAGAGAGGCAGGACAGGACTCTCAGGAGCAGTCCGTGGACAAGGAGGTGAAGTGAGCAGATTGGCTGGGCATGGGAGCGAAAGGAAGTGAGTAATGAGTAGAAAATGTCAAATCCTCATTGGTCACTTTTGTCTTACCATGATCTTAATTCATTACAAGTTGACTTTTACAATCTTTCTCTTCACCTGTGTCATAGTGCAACAAATGATCAACAAATTTGACATTTCACAGACACCTAATTCTACCTGTTAGTGATATGTCTTAGTATAAACAATATCTGATTTATGCTTAGAAAAAAAGAATGGGGCCAATTAAATTAACTGATGATTATACTTTATATTTAGACTGAATTTAAATTTGGTTTTTGATGAGGAAGGCAAGATCTAAACATATTAAACTTTGTCTTACAATATGCATATAAATCATAAATACATTCATCCTACTTATTGGTGCCAGGAGTATAAGCCAAAAAAATTATTTGTAAGGATGTTTCTTGAAATAGGAATGATACAACAGAATTAGTATTACCACAGCAAGATTCTTCTCTTTGTGGTCTGGGCAACACACTTCTGCATGTGGAGATTGACTCTATACAAGCATTTAAGGAAGAATGTCACTATCTGAATCTAACATCCAGAACTTCACCTAACTCCATGGACATAAATCATGCTGTCCTCACTCTAAGGAATAAAAATTGCATTTTGTAAATGCAGTGAAACATGTTCCTTCCTTCTTCATCACCATCTTGATCAAATAACTGTGAAGAACATGACAGTGTAATCATAGTCACATGATTGAGTGATCAGGAAACAAGACTTACATATATTTTTCAGTTCTTCACCTTACTTTGTCCTCAAATCTTATTTAATTCATGATAGGTTTTCAATTTACAGTGAAACTTCATGTAGCCAAAAACGAATGAACACAAAAATAAGAGGCCCATGTGGGAAAAATTTGTATGTCTAGATTTTTGGGGCAGCTTATGGCTCAAAAAAATGGAAGTCTTGGTTACTTTCATTTCAGACATATTTTAAAGTACTTTTTAAATATCAGGTTCCCAGGGAAAAGGTCAGGGAAGCAGTTGTTAAAAAGGTATTAGTTATATAGAAGCTTATACCTTTGCTTATGGAAAATTCTTTAATTTTTGACAAGTGTGGTAGATCTCTCTTTTTTCCTCTGATATATTTTAAATAGCTTATTGTATGTAGAACATCTGTTTTTGTTCTGAGGCCCTTAAAACATAAGCCATAAAAGGAAAGTATGACCATTTAATAGGAAAATACACTGGGCAGAATTAGAGATTACTGGGTTCTATACTTGAATTTGCTAATTTCCTTAGCACCTGACTTCAGTTTACTTCTGTATCAATCAAGATGTGAGAATGATGTTCAGCCTGTGATAGCCACGGTCAGCGTGTACTCACCTAACACTAGCTATTCACTCTGGAATATACTGGGCTTGATAAAAATAGTAATCGCTAATTGATGTTGCCCCTAATTTCTAGAAACCAGAATATCTATTGGCATTAAATTGCCAATAAACAGGTGTTTGAATGGGGTGAAACTATATAATCAACAAAAATACCAATAATTCAGAAAGAAGCTCATTCCTTAAAATATGTGGGTGAAGTAACAGTTTAAATTGTGAAATATTATTATCATAATATTTTGAAAGACATGCAACACATATAATATATTCAATAAAAGATTTAATGTCATATTGCCATGTACAAGTTCCAGGGAAACCATCTTTAGAGTAAAGAATATTTCACAATTAATAAATCAAACCAATACAATGAAAATTGACGTGTCTAAAACATTTGGAAATGATTCTCTGTAGTTTTTTTTTCATACATTCTTCTGAGAATTTAATTAGACTCTCAATATCTGATTTAGCTGCACCATTCCTGAATCAGAATATTACTACAGTCATTCCAAAATATGAGTGAGAGGGATAACCAGTAGATTTCCTAAAACTCTGCTTGTTTGATACTTTAATCAGAATTGTGGCACCTTATAATAAGGTAAAGATAGGAGAGAAAATTCAAAAATCAAGTCCTTTTCCCTTTTGTGGATGAAGTGGGCATCAACCCTTCTTATCCTTGTCTATTTATCCTATGATATCACTAAGCTTTCTCCATTCTACATTTTGCTACTCATTCGTGTCTCTGGAGTCTCACATAAACAATTTACCTGTGGACAAAACCAGAACAGACACTTGTGAAATGACCATTCACCACATTGATTCTGGGAAGGATGGCCTTCAATGAAAAATAATGGGACAGACACATCCATCATCCGCTGATGTTGAGTCTGCCCACAGGAACTATCGAGGCATGATTTTGGCAGCATAAACCAGGGGTTAATATAGTTGCTTCTGATTAACCATATGACTGCATTAGTGAAAGACTGACGTATCATGAGAGTGTGCTGCATTTTATACTGTTTAAGCACAAGTTTTATTTTAGTTGGTGTGATCTGACAGTCTCAGCTACTTCAGCATTGATGTATATTGGCACTAGCTGAACTCATACTGGAGATTTGAGAAGTGACCTGTGAGGCAAGTGAAACAGTTGCATTTGTGGTGGAAAAGTGTATAAAAACAGCCTCGAAAGTGAAATATTGCAGGAAATACAGGTAACTGGGTTGACTTATTCCAGTACTTCTCAAACCAAGAGCAGCAAATTACAATAAGCCAAATGCTTTCTGGCAAAGTTAAATTACTCATTTCAAAAAGGACTGGTTTTGATCATGAACAGTCTGTTGGAAATATTATTCACTTGGTGAAAAATACCAAAATAACTGAATGTCTTTCTGACCTTGAAATTTGATCATCCTTAGATCCTCTCTGAAATGATGGGGGTTGGAAGAGAATTACAAACCATTTATTGGGAAACTTAAAGTCTAATAATATCGAAACTACTCTGCTCCTAAATAAGAATGCCTTTTGTTATATTTATGAGTGAATTCATAACTGAATCTTATACCATTGCCTAATTTCAAAGTTCAGATGTTACTTTGTAATGGCAGAATTAATTTCCTTGATTGCTAATCCATCACACCTAAGTGTGATGCATGCGGTATCAAACATGGGTATTTCTGCTATCATTAATTGTGGCATATTGTCACAACTGATAAGAAAATGTGGTAAGAGAAAAAGAAGAGAGAGGCCCTGGTATTGGCAGTTTAGCCTTGTTTTCCCATAAGGTATGGCAGGTACAGCCAGAGCCCTCGAAATAAAGGGAGGGGGCCTTTGCGATTCTCACAAGAAGAAAAGACAGGCATCCAGAAGCATAAATCACTGGGCGAGCCTTGCTCTCCATTTGCAAAGCTGTTGTTTATTGTGAGATAATGATTGATAGGGTCTAAACAAATGCTGAGAGAAATCACCAAGGTGCAGGTGCTTAGGTGTGACATTTGGCCATAGGAAATCTGCAGGGAACAGGCCAGCTGGCAATGAGGACATTCTGAGGAAATTAACATGGATGCATTTAAAAGAAGAGCAAATAATGAACTGTGGGTTAAATGACAGCGAGGTAAAATGGCAATTATGGATGCCAGGTAGATGATGTGCCAGGGAAAGAAGAAAATGGGAAGAAATAGGGCAATAAAAACTATTTGGGTGGATTTCATTAAGAAAAGGGCATCTTTTAAAGCAGCCACATTTAATAAAAACAGAATATTCAGTTAGGAGGGCAGAGGATTCTGGAGGTAAAGTGTAGATAAAAGGAATAATCTTAGAAAAATTTGCTATGAATATAGGCACAATTGGAAACAGAAAAGAATGTGAATTATTGATATACATATTTTCACCATTAAAATTCAATGAAAAATGGATAAAGAGAGGCAGCAATATTTGTTTTCCAGCATCAGAACCATGGGTTCTGCTCAAAGCAATCCCAGCATCCAGGTACTGCAAAATGTCTGTATGTAGAAAACCATAAATAAACAGCTGTACAATTGACTTCATTTCCCTTATGCAGTCTGAGCCTTGGGGCATCACTATAAAACCAGGTCTATCTTAACACTGGTTGCAGAAGACCTTTCTCCACTGTGAGCCCAGCAGTTTAGCCATTGATGATTTTCATCAATGTGAAAAATGTCTCAGCTCTTTTTCACCTTTCATTTCCCCTTTAAACATGCATTATCCTTACAGGTCTAATTCGCCTGCCATCTTTTGCTCATGGACTTTCTTTTCTTTGTCACTGACTCCTGGTTTCAATCTTCACTGGACCTTGTTCTACACCTCTTTCAAAAGGTCATGACAGGTTTCTTTAAGCTTTCCCGTTCTTGATATGGGATCTACCCAGAGTTTGAACATTGAATTAGATTGTATATATAGATTGCATATAATGTGTTGTGAAAACATGTATATAAATCCTTTTTTTTCTAGAATATATTTGAAAATTAAAAAATAAAAGAAAGAAGGGAAGAACACAGTATAAAACTTTCATTTGAACATAATTTAGGATCTTAATTGACTCTTCTTTCTCTCAAATCCAGGTAAACAACTTAAACGTAAAGAAAGCGCATATAGGAAGAAGCTATAAGACTGTGTAGTTCCTGTTTCAACCAACACATCTTTTATTTTTCCATTCTTCTGTATATGTCTTAAGATATGGTTAAAGGATAGTCAGGAATTCATCAAATAGTCCATTATGCTGACATAAAATTCATGCTTTATAAAATAAAAAACATAAAAGGCAATCCTATTTTATCTTGAATTCCTTTTCTTGCATTGTTGCCCAAATGCATGTGTTATTGTTCCTGATTTGCCTAAAACAGCACCTGGGTCTCGTGCTGACTCATGCGCTATGTTCCTTCAGTGTGCAAAGGCTCAGCGGGTGTTCAGTTGATGGGTATTGGAAGGGCTGCCGGGAGGACTTTCTGAAGCATGTGTTATGGGACAGAAGTCAGCTTTGCTTCTGAATTTGACATTGCAAGGGACTGAGACCAAGAAAACGTGGGGAACGAGAAAGGCTTAGAACGGAACAGTGATTTTAAACAATATAGGACCAGGGCCTCCCTGGTGGCGCAGCGGTTGAGCGCTGCACTGTGGAGCCGTAGGCAGCGCAAGATGCGAGTTCGACGCCCAGCCAGGGAGAATCCCACATGGTGCGGCAGACCTCTCCTGCCTTGCCCGCTGCTCCCCTCACCAGTGTATTTCTGATCTGCCTGTTCTGCTCCCCACTCTGTCTCTGGTGAACCCTCTCGCCACCCCACACCTCTGGCCTGTACCCCAGCTTGTATGTATAAATAAATAAATCTTTAAAAAAAATAATAATAATAATAAAACAATATAGGAACAGGAGGAACAAACCAGCTCCCAGAAAAATAGCGGTGTTTTACTTAAATGGTGGTGAGCTGGCCACCATCTAGAGTAAGATCCGTTACAGGATAATTAGGGAACAGAAAAACAACCACCGTGAAACTTCCCAACCACCTAGTGCCTAATTAATAGTCCTACATATCGGACAACAGGAAGTCTGAGAGCATAAAGTCATGGACGGTGCTGGAGTACATGGACATCCTCCCTTGGACCCCTCCTGCTGGCAGGAGTTCTTTCTTCTTGCTTCAATAAATCCACACTTGTTTGCTCGCACTTTTGGTGTGGTGGCTGTTATTCTTCAACCAGCGGACACACCCAGACCCACAAGCATCCACTCTCCTAACACATGAACGTGCACCCACCAAATAATGGTGAGAGCAACCAAATGGAATTTAGGGGCTATGGTGCCCTGTCAAGCCTAATCGAAATTTCCTGAAAATAGTAGGGGTATGATTGCTCAACAAATGAATTTTTGACCCTGTCTCTCTCCTTTTTTTTTTTTTTTTAAGGAAAAGAAAAATAAAAAAGCTGCATAATAACCTGCTGGAAAAGACCAAGAAGGAGGTCACAATCGTGCAGGCAAACATCAGACTTTTTTGACATGAATTTCAACTTCCTTTCTGTGTGAACTGGGGTAAAAATCACTTAACCTTTTTGAATTACAGTACAGTACACGGTAAATAAGCACAGTGATTAAATCAACATCTTCCTACTAGCATAACATGTGGTGAAAAGATGCATGTAAAAGCTTTTTTTTTTTTTTCCCTAGAATATATTTGTCGGGAGAAAGGACACGGAACACGATAAAAAACTTTCATTTGAACGTAATTAAGGACCTTAATGTGGCTCTTCTCTCTTTCAAATCCAGGTAAACAACCGAAACGAGTAAAGAAAGGTACATAGAAAGAAGCTATAATAAGACAATGGAAAGATTTCATCAAATCCCTTTTCCTGTAGTTAACCATAGACCTCTTTTAGATTCTAATTTCCCGTTTTCCAGATAGATGTGGCTGTGTTTTTGATTTCTTACTTATGAAATGAAGGTGAAAGAGATATGCATCAATTCTAGCTACCTGCTGAAAAATGTTCCCTATTACTGATGATGTTACAAGTGAACTGATAACTACCTCCAGCCATGACAAAATATTGAGCAAAAAAGAAAATGTGCTCACAGGATATCCATGACTCAGTCAGAAACAAGTCTGGCAGAAGATAAATATGCATAGTGAGGACAATTCAGAACTTTGATAGCTGTATGACCCTTTTGGGAGTGGGGAAAAAAGGGGGGGTCCAAACATGAAGCATGAGAGCACTGAGTCGCCATCTCCAATTTTGAGTCCCCCCATCTTCACAGCAAAAACTGCCATCAAAATAAAGCAGTATAAGGGATTTTTTTGGAAGTATATAAACCAAGAGGAAAAAAAGGCAGTTAAAAGTCAATGATCTGACTTTTTAAAAATTACCTAAACACATTATTTTAAAATATGCTTTTAAAGTAAGGCAACATAAATTGCAGAAAAGTGTTAGAGGTCCAGACCCTTGCAGCTGAAGAGAGGTGTACCGAAGAGTACTTGTGGGGTTGTGGGATACATTTTAGTCTTGCTGGAAGCAGCAGTCTAGAACAATAAAATATCCATACAGTTGTCTAACGACCGATCTGAATTTCCCAGATTCTGAATATTTATTCTGGCTCTGAGGGTTTCCCCAGTGGCCTACAGGTTAAGTCTCAGCTCTATCACCACTATGGACTTAGTTTGATCCCCGGCCAGGGAGCTAACCCACATATGGTGCTGCAGACCTCTCCTGTCTTGCCTGCTGCTCCCCTTAGCAGTGTATTTCAGTAGATCTCCTGTTCTGCTCCCCACTCTGTCTCTGATGAACCCTCTTAATCCCCTGCACCTCTGGCCTACACCCCAGCTCGTCTACCAAAAAACAAACAAACAAACAAAAAAATCTGGATCTGCCATAGGCTGAAATTTGACCTTAAGTAAACCTTTTCTTTTCTCTCTTAGCTCCAAATAAAATATAAAAATAGAAAAAAAAAAAAGTAACAATAAGGGTGGTTAATAATGCAATGCGTTTTGAAAACTGAAAAATTACTTTCCCCATTCAATCTCAATGAAAATAAAACTGGTGATTGCCCATATTCAATGTCAAAATACTCCTAGAATTTACTCTCAAGAAGGCTTGCTAGGGAGTTTTATTTTACAGTGACTAAGGAACCTCATGAATTCCATAAAACTCTTAACCACATCCAGTCTTCTCAGACCCCCTTTCATTTAGTTCATGGATGTTGGCATCAATTGAACAATATTCTGACCTTTTTTAAAGGGCAGATATAATACTACATCAGCTTGGTTTGCTGAACTTTAGACTCCCTTGAATTGGAGAGTATTTGGGAGCTCCTGGGTAGATTTCATATATAATGTCATGGCAGAATTAATGATTCATTTCCTTTAGGAATTACAAAGCTTTCATTTAAAAACAGGTTAAAATATATATCATTTAAGCTTGAGTATTCAGACCTATTGTTGAATCAGCAGCCCTCAGGATAAGTGGAACTAGATTAGAAAGAAAACAATGATTGGATCAAGAAAAATATGCAAGATCAAAGGCATATTGTTTACATTTTAGAGAAAGAACAGGAGTGGCTCTAGGCAGAAATGGAAAGTGGTTGGCACTTACTACAATTTGAAAAAATACTTTTGGGACCTTTCACTTGTTTTGTTCTTTCCTCCCTAGTTAAAATCTATGCCCAGCCTCTAGCACCCCCAAACTTGTCCCTAAATTAGATTTCCTCCCATTGAAATGTCCTCTTTAAGTATCTCATTCATGGATATTTGAGCACTTCGAAGTGAAATTCAACCATTAAGATAAACTGAATCATCATTATCATAATCCATATCACAATCACGTTTTAGTTTATAGAACAATATCCCTTTCAATCTTCACTGTCAACCTGTGAAGGTTGGTGTTAATAATCTGTTCATTTTGAAATTGATGTCAGTATTACATATACTGGTCTAATTATAGTAGCTGGCATATTATAAGTACTTAATAAATACTAGCTATAAATTTAATTTTCTCATCTTCCATGACACAGTAGGAAGAAAGGAACAGGGCATTTAAGAGAGAAACAATTATTCCCTCTGTGTGCAGGGAAAGTAATATATACCCAAGATGGGTAAAATCTGTTCAAATCAAACACAAAACTATTTCAATGGTTATTAATTAATGGGTATATATTTACAATATCATGCAAGGTACTGATGAAGTAAGATGGAGAAGACACAAATAAAAATAATTTCCAGTGTTAATAAGTGCATAGTTCAGGTAATCGAGGCATATCACGTAGTAAATTAAAAAAAAATTAAGAGCACTAGATACAGAGTACCATCTTTTAATGAAGACTTGATTTATAAATGAATGGGAAAAAATCAGAGGAAACTCAGGTGGTGTGGAAGGTGCGCATAAAGAGGATAAGGGGGGATTTAGCAGGGGCTTACAGCAGCTCTGCACCCCAGTAGGTCTCAGGGGCATGTGGATGGGAGAGAGGCAGGAGTTTATCTACATGTCTCTAGCTCCACTGCTGGGGACCTGCTCCTCTGCATTGTGTCGCCAAAGCCCACATTCTTTAAACTAAAACCCCAACGCTTGAATGACCCATCAGTGTTGGTCTGGAAGGTGGGATGTCCTCAGCCATATTGCCAGCCCAAAAACTTCCAGAAAAAGCAATTTGTCCAGGTATCTCTGGCCAAGAGATGACAGCTGCAAAACTTTACAAAATATTCCAGCTTATTCTAATCTAAGAATCAGTGAAGAAGAAGGAATCCTTGCGTCAACTGCTGAAACATCACAGAGCAGTTTCCTACTAACGCTCCTCGTAAAAGGAAAGAGATGGCCCCTTACCTCAGGGAGATTCCATGTCAGACTAATAAGACTAAAATCCAAGGGAAAAATAAAATATTGCTACAAAATAGGAGTAAAAGCAGGCCTTGTTCTGTTTCCAACTAGAATTTGATGCATTGTAAGCCCCTTCTCTTTGCTCTTTTATGAAGTGAAGGGTTGAGTGAGATGGACCTAACATCTTTGCTTATGTTACAGTCTTTTAGTAAACCACAGTTTGAAATATCACAACGCGAAGAACAATTGCTTATGAGTTAGATACAGAATAACTAATTATATTTAGATTTGGAGGACTTTCTGTCATCAAAGGTGTATTGTTTTATATCTCCTGAAATTAACTAGGAAATGGTTGTAGAGGGGGCTGGAAAAAACACTACTATAGTAAGTTCCTGCCTTGGGAATTAATTTCTTAATTCTGGCAGATGCTTAAATTCCTCCCAGTTGACTAGTATAAGCTGCAATCACGCACACTCTCAGAAGAGCTTATCATCTTTTGCTGTATTCACACGTGTGTGCAAGGAAATGGGAGAGCATCCCAGAGCAGGAGGCTGGATTCCTGGGCTTTTGGGAGCAGTGGCATCTTGGAAATCATGGGGAAAATCTTCTTTGCCTTGCCTGTTGGACCCAGAATTACTGAGTTTCCCCAATTCAAAACTTAGACTATATTAAAGGCTAATATTCCTGACTGGTTGAGAAATGAAATTATAGTCCAGGAAAGTTCATTGAAGGTGCTTAGGGGCAAAAGCATTGTCATTTGCAGGAAATTGCAAATCACCATTAATTTTTCCTAGTTGGGATGGTGAGGAAAAGGACAATCATAAGATTTAGACCTACAGGTCTTGGGCCTCCCTGGTGGCACAAAGGGTTAAGCGCAGCACTGTGGAACTATTGGCAGCTGGTGTGAGTTCAATGCTGGCTGGGAGATTCCCACATGGTGCGGCAGACCTCTCCTGTCTTGCCCGCTGCTCCCCTCAGCAGTGTACTTCAGTCCATCTGCCTGTTCTGCTCCCCACTCTGTCTCTGGTGAACCCTCTCATCGCCCGACAACTCTGGCCTGCACCCTAGCTTGTATGCATAAATAATCTTAAATAAAAGAAACATTTAAAAAAATAAAAAATAAGATTTTGACCTATAGGTTTTAATAAAAACAGGGTTGAAACTATATTTAATAGACCTATAATAGAAACTATATTTAATATTTAACTGACTTATGCTAACCAACTTGCTGTCTGGAGTGTACTTGGCCCCTCCCTCCATGCTGCCTCTGCAGCTCTCCTGGTCAGAGCTCTCAGATGCTCCCCACCCTCATCTCACCCAGCTTCTGCTTGAGCCCCCAGCAGTTGTGACTGGCACAGGCTCAACATACAGGGACGAGATCAAGTCAGAATTCCAGGTGGTTCTGAGTCATTTACATTGGTGCAGTCTCGTCTGATGCTCCGTTAAGGCTGCGGGTATAGAATTCAGGAGGAAAAGTACCAAGTACTATGAAGATGCCGTAGAAAATTTATTTGATTTTATTCTCAAATCACCTTGGTTTATTAAACTATCACTGTGTTTTCTTTCTCGTGAAAGTAAAGTCCCCAAAACTCAGTATCCCCAGATCCCAAATATCCCCAACCAGTTACATTAAGTTACAACATGCCGCTTTCATGATTACTGGATGTGTGTGCAATGCGTGCATGTTGAAATATTACTAGAGTTTAAGGTTTTGGCTTCCACACCCAGGTATTTTTGTAAGAATTTCTTTTTCTTTTATCTCCCTTTTAGCAGGTAGTCAGGGTTGGCTTTCCTTGTTGTGTGCTAATAGAAGTCTGCCTAAGAATCATCAAGGTCTGGGTTTATCCTCATGGAAAAATAAATGGAAGGACACAAATGTGTGCCCTAGGTCACAAATGGCATTCTGTAAGAGACCAAAGGGCCCAATCCTGAATATCCTTGAGGATAATTACATGACAGAAATCAATTTAGTCACTTAGGTAAAGCAGAAGAGCTGCTGGGGATAGAAACACAGCTGTTCCACAGGACTCCAAATACGGGAGCCATGTTCCCCAACTCTGGAACTGTGTTTCCAGTCCTTTCCTCTGGATTTTGTAAACCTCTCCTCTATCTCTCTCGTATCTACACTTTCGACCATGGATATTTCTCTAAAGTCTTCCACTACATGTGTAAATATGCAATGTGCCAAATCCATTTTAAGTGAGCCAAGAAAAGCCTAGAAAATGACTTCATTTTCAATATATGACACAACCATAGGATTAAAAAGACATAAATTCATGAAGTAAAAGCAGGCTAAAAATGATAGTGTGGACTCAAGAGCAGGTGGTGAATGCTATGCTCGGTGCTCGGCTAATGCTGTCTCAATGTGTGCCTTGTGGAAAGCACACTGAGTTCAATGCTCGTTAGTTATATGTGTGTTTATATTTGTTCTGTGGTTTTATGAAAGCAGACAAACATCTAGTGGATATAAACTTATTTTATCTATAGCATTTCTGGCTATTAACAGAACTGTGTTAGTGCTCTGAATTGTTAATGCTTTTTTATCCCCATGGGATGGCACAAGCAAATGTTCATTTATGCATTAAAAATATCTTAAACAGACATCCAGGAAGATCAGAGGAAGAAAATGCTTGGGATCAGGTTATCCTGAAAGATATAAAAGATTATTTTTCATTTACTGAGATAGTTTTTGACTAAGCACCTTTCCCGACTATTGATATGAGCAATACATAGGACAGAGAATAGGAACTGGCACCATGTATAATGAATAAAAACTTACGGAATAAATGAAAAACAATCATTAAATCTGTCAGTTTTCCTATAATTAGGTGATTCCATTACATCACCATCAGTTTATCCATATATCTTTATATCTTTATATCAAGTACTTCCAGGTTCTTCTAGGTCTTAGCCCATCCCCTTTAGCTTCTCTCAAACTGGTATATTATTTATGATAACAAGCTTATGTATTTCTTGATTAATCTCTTATTTTTTATTACTATTAGTTTGTAATATACAAGATCTATATTTTCAGTCAAATCTTTAAGCTGAAGGGTGAGGTCATTCTTTCTGTACCAAACACACTGTAGGATAAATGGAAGTGATCAGTTTTTTTTCCCCGCCTTCCCCCCATTAGCATCAATGATTGACACCTGTGGTCTTTTACTGGTCCCTGATGGTGGTACCTGGAGTGTGGCGTGGGCGTGCATGAGTGGGCGCACCTGAGCCAAGAGACGGAGCATGTAAGGGAGCAGTAGAGGCCCAAGCAGCAGAGGACCCTGCAGCAGAGTGCAGTAGAGCCCAGGGGGAGACCATGAGAGAAAGCCAGAAAGCCCAGAAAGAGTGAAGATTCGGGGCCTCCCTTATGGCGCAGCGGGTTAAGCACAACACTATGAAGCTATCCAGAGCCACTGCAGCAAGAGTTTGATACCCAGCTAGGGAGAGTCCCACATAGTGCAGCAGACCTCTCCTGCCTCGCCCACTGCAGTGTACTTCAGTCGATCTGACTGTTCTGCTTCCCACTCTGTCTCTGGTGAACCCTCTCACCACTCTACATCTCTGGCCTACACCCCAACTTGTATGCATGAATAAATAAGTCTTTAAATAGAAAAGAGTGAAGATTCACGGGGTGCTAGGAGGCCTGGCTAGGGGTGCAGCCTTCCAGACCCGAGGCCTACCTTCCTGCCCTGCTCCTGGTTGCTTCATGAGAAATGGTGTAGAAAGATCATTAAAAGCCTGAAAAAGCCACTGAGAGCTCCAGGACTCTCCTTTACCTGTCTGCTCAGATCATAAAATACCTGCTCTGTGCCTTGCTGGTATTACATACACTTATCTTCTTAGGACATCAGTTTAGCTCCTGGTACCTCCTTCCTTCTGTATCTCAGCACACTCTTTCCCTTTTGAGTGTTGAATAGGTGTTGGATACTGTGGTCGGCAATGAGGATATGAACATTCCTATGCATACGCAGGGATTTGTAGTTTGGGAGAGGAAAATGGACAAGTAAACAGATCACTTCATTAGTTTGGTACATAATATTATGCAGAAATATAACTAAGATGAAGAAAGAGCTTAAGAGAGCTATGTGAATCAGGTAGAGTCTCCTATGGAGTTGCATTCAAAGGATGTCTCAGAGAATGGAGAATTATTATCTAGGTAAAGAGTTAAGAGGAGGAGAATCATATGTTCTGGTAAAAGAGAATAATAAGGAAAAGAACATGCAACTATGAAATCATATGTGGAAAGAATGCATGTTAAGAGAGAAATCCAAAGAAATTATTTGACTTTACTATACACCTCGTTGGCAAAAGTTTCCTTTCTCCTCCTCTGGCCCTAAGTAATCGGAGGGTAATAATGACAACTAACACTTCATATCACCAGTTACAAGCCAGGAAATATTTTGCATGCTTTACATATGTGTTGATTGCCTAGACTAACTCATTTAAACTTCACAAGAACACCATGAAATTAGGTGCTATTATTTATTATGTTAGTTTTAAAGATGAGAAAACTGAGGGAGGGTCGCCCTCTATAATGTGCTGCAGCGGGGATTGAAAGCAGGGAGACTGGCCTCGAATCCAGGCTTCAGATCTGTGTACTCTCTACACGCACAGACTGATCACCTCAGCCAAGCCCAGCAGTTCCAAAGTACCATGTCATTTGCAAGCCCTCTCCTCCTCTTTTGCATTTCCAGACAGGCAATGCAGGCTCAGAGATGTCTCTTCCACATTGAACAGCTGAAACAGGGCACTCTCCACTGCTTGCTGCCCAACCTAATCATAAAGAAATATGCAGAAACATTCCTTGACAGACTTCCCTCTCTTCTAGAAGTATGAAAAAGATATCATGAAGAATGCTTCCTTCCTCTCAAGAGTCAGAGGAAGATGACAATGTCAGCATAGAGACATTCCTTACGACACTGCCATTTTCATTTAAGTTTGTTGGTCAAAATCTACTGCAGAAATAAGATAGTATTGTACTCTGATGTTTTTGCAAAAAAAAAAAAAAATGCCCTGCATGGGGCCATATTTGAAACATCTCAAATCTATCTTCCTAACTATGTCCAGAATGCATCATGTCTGCCAGCCTGGCATCTAACAGTGATTCATTGAAATGTGTTGAAAATGTGATTTGTGTGGGAGTCAAATAGAAATCAGATCGGCCCCATCCCTTATATCTATATCTCTCTCTATACATTTGGCTTTGACATTCATCAAATTACTCTGTCCTAACAAAGCTTTCTTGCACGAAGTAATCTCAAGCGACAGTGCATAGCAATGTGTATAATACGAAAGGAGTTGAATGGCTAAGTAGTCAGCTTGACAGTATCTCTGAAATCTTTTATTGCATATATTAGAGAGTTAAACATTGCAATCTGCTTTTCCTGTGAGACCCAATAAGTAAGGAAAAAGCCAGGTTTACTCAGGATTAGACTAGTTTTCCTTTGTTTTCTTGCCAAAAAAGAAAAAAAAAATCTTGATTAGCTTATGGAAGACAACATTTGCATCTCTATGCTTAGAAGGGTGAAACTTTTCTGCTAGAAATTCATTTTCAGAAGGATCCTCTTGAGCTAGATATTTCATCCCACTCTTCTGTCTCCTAAATTAAAAACAACTTTATTTTCATTTCTGACTTGGTAAATGGGAATTTTATCCACTTCACGAGAATGACTCAGATATGAATCATACACTTTGGGGAACTGCTGAATCGAAAAGTCTTTTTGTTTGTTGTTTGTTTATCTCACTCTAGAAGCAGCTCTTGCGCTCAACCCAGCTCTCCCGGACATGTTGGCCTCGACACACTCTGATAATCATATGAATATAAATTATAACAAAGACAATGGAGAATGAAGAGGAGAAAAAATGCTGCCAGTTCTCAAATGACCACTGACAGTCTGTAACTAGAACAGCAGTGCATTAAGGGAAAATACATACATATACAAATATACATAAACACACGCATACACACAAACAAGATCTTCCCTATTTTATGCTATTTCTTCTACTGAGATGGACTTTGTTCTTTAGAGGACGCTATAATAATTATTTTAATATTTCTGTAATTTTCTAGCAACTTGACTAATTTCCTAAAAGCACCTTACCCTTTAGCTAATCCTAATTGATTCTAGGTATTGTAATTTTTCTATTATTGCTATTATTTTTCTGAAAGCAAATTTAACATGTAATGCTTACGTTATTATGTGAACTAGTGTAGCTACTCCAAATCCAGAATGAATTTACATATTTTAGTTAACAACTATGACTCATTTGATTTTCATAATCCTACTATAAAGGAAATGTAACTGTTATCCTGATATGTGGAAACTGAGGTACAGAAAGGCTAAATAATTTGCCCAAGTTCACACAGGTAGGAATTGTCAGTCTCACATCATCACGGACACTCTGGCTCTTGCACCCTTGTCTTAACCACTCTTCTATCTTTGGGAAACAAGAAATTTTACTGAGAAATTAAAATTCAGAGATTAAGTATAGGATTGGCCCAAATCATGATTTCAGCATTTCATAAATAAGATTTCTCATGAGTGTGTTCTCCAGCCACCTTTCCTACTATCTGAAAGTATTCTGCTATGCACTCATTGTGGAATTACAACATTTCAGAGTTAAAAGAAAGGTGGACATATATCTATTCTCTTGGCAGATAAATGGAGAATTACAGCAGTTAAGGAATGTACTCAGGATATCTTGGCAAATACACTGTAGACCTGGAACACTATTCTTAGAAGACTAAATTAAATCTTATAATCATATATTTAAGTGGAAGAATTCTAGCTGTTATAAACATGTTAAAATTGTCTTTTTACCTCAAACTTTCAAATGCAGTGCCCATTACTGAAGCATGCTAATCACATTTTTTTTCAGTTAACAATAAAACACAATGATACTTGTTATGCTTTAGAATACATGCACCATAAGTAAAATAAAGAAACTGTGCAGGGTACTTTTACTTCTTGATAAGGGCTCTGGGAAGTTATGGAATACTTTCTAATTTTATTTTGTAAGTTTTGTGCTTTAAATATTCACAAGCATTTATTCTTGTAATTAAAACAAAGCACTATAAATGGCAGGCTAGGGCAAATATTGTGAGGAGGTAAAAACAAAATCAAAACAAAAAGACCCCACGGAAAACAATTGGCAAGTTGGTATATTAGGAAACAACCCAGAGGTAAAAATAAAGCATTTTTTTCTTTTTATTTTAAACGAATTTTAGAATTACAGAAAAGTTGTACAAATGGTGATAACAGCATTGCATACACCTCACCCAGCTGCCTCTAATGTTGGCACCCTATATAAATATAGAAGAAGTAACACATCTGGGAAATTAACAGTGACTGAATAGTATAAACAAAACTATATCCCTTATTAGGATTAGACCATTTTTAAACTATTGTTCTTCTAATCTAGGATACCACATTGCCTTTAGAGGTTAATTTTTATCTGTCATCTCTAATCTATAACATTTCCTCTGTATCTCCTTTTCTTTCATATTCTTGACAGTTAATGGAAATTGATCAATTATTGTGTAGAACACCCTTCAATTACAGTTTGTCTGACATTTTGTTATGATGATATTGAAGTTGTATATTTTAGCAAGAATGTGAAAGTAATGATACTGTGTTCTACTCAATGCATCATACCAAGGGATTCATGATACCATTATATCTTACACTGGGTGATATTAACTTTGATCACTTAATTTCACCCATCTCTGAGTTTCTCCACTATCAAGATATGAACATTCTTTTTTTTTCAGTTAGTAAATATTTGGAGGCAGATACTTAGAGAATATAAATGTTTTCTTTCTCCTGTTTTCATCCACTGATTTTAGCATCCATCAAAAGTCACATCTATAGCAACTATTGTTCTGCTATTTGATGTTGCTCCTCTATCTATTTTCTTTTCTACATCCATTAATAGGAAATCTACCTAAGCAGTAATTATTTTTCTGCCCCATTTATTTCTATCATAATGGACTCATAAGTATTTTATTCTATAGGTCAATATTTAGTTCTCTTATTCTGATATCCCAATTGGTCCAGCTTTGATCATTAGCAGCTCCTGCAGAATTATGGTTTGTTGGATATTAACAACTTGCCTCCCCCCCAAAGAGCTGCATCAATTTGTGTACCAACCAGCTCTAAATAAATAACACCTGTTTCTCTTAGCCTTGCTAACAGAATTTGCAGTCTTGTTTTCAGTTTTTGGTAGACTGACATGTAAGTAATGGTATCTGGGTGTTATTTTTAAATGCATTTTTCAAGTATAAGTGAAAATTCACATTTATTTCCTAATTCCAAGGGTCAGTCGATCTCTATTTTCTGATTGCTCTTCATATATTTTTTTTCTCTTTTTTTTTTTTTTTTTTTTTGGTGGGTGTTTGGTTTTCTGTTGATCAATTTTAGGTGTTATATACTGGGATATTAGTCCTTTCTAGGTGGTACATATTGTGGAAATTTTCTCCCAATTTGTCATTTGACTTGATTTGATGATGTTTGTCTTTTATTTTCATATATTCAAATTTATCATTTTTAAGTTGTATTGGTTTTGGACATTCAGTCAGTCATAGAAAGCATTTCTCTGAACAAAAATTAAAAAGGAAATACTTGTATTTTATTATACTACTGTAGGGTAAAGAAAAGAGTCATCAGGATTTTCCACTCTTTCATCAATAATAGACCCCTGCAGGCCTACACGCATGCCTGATGGCGGGCACCTGAGGCAGGGTGTGGGCGTGCGTGAGTGGGCGGGCGCACCTGAACCGGAGACTGGGCTTATAAGCAGCAGCGGCAGAAGCAGAAGCGGCAGAAGCAGCAGGAGAAATGGCTGCAGCAGAGAACAGAGCGTGGAGCAGAGGACCATTTGGCGTGCAGCAGAGAGACCATGATGTACAGGTAAGAAGACTTAGAAGCCACAGGTTGGCTGTGGAGCTGCACAGAGGAATCAAAAGGGAAGGAGTCCTGGAGCCCCCATTGGCTTTTTAGGCTTTTTATTGATTTCTTGTGGGGAGGAAACCAGGTACAGGGCAGACAATGGGGCTGGGGGGCAGGGAGGCTGGCAGGCCTCCCAGCCCCCAGCAAATCTTCACTTTCTCGGGTTCTCTGGCAGTGTCTCATGGCCTCTCTGCTGCACCCTGAACGGTCCTCTGTCCTCTGCTCTATGCTTTGTTCTCTGCTGCTTCTGCTGCTGATGCTCTACTGCTGCCACTGCTTTCTCTGCTGATAAGCCCAGACTCTGGCCCAGGTGTGTCCACTCACACATGCCCACACCCCACTCCAGGTGCCTGCCATTAGGTGTAGGCCTGCAGAGGTCCATCTTTGGGGGGATGGCAGAAAAACCTGACAATTCCAACTTACCCTACACGTGAGAATGCCAGAGAGCCCAGAGAGAGTGAAGCTTCCCCTAGGGCTGGGAGGCCTGCCAGCCGCCCCCTCCCTGCTCCGCCAGCCTGCCCTGTACGTGGTTGCCTCTCTGCAAAAGATAATTAAAAGCCTAAAAATCCACCAAGGGCTCCAGGACTCCTCTTTTACCTGTCTACCCACTGTCCTCCTGCCACTGTTACAGGGCAGGGAGAGGGGCACCCCAGAAACCCCAAACCTGCCCTCTCTAAATAGGCTCTGCCATCTGCCGCATCAACATAAAATGTATAAGACCTTTAGTGGACAGAAACTTTAATGCAATTAGAAAAGACAGCATAGAGTGTTAAATCAAGCACCCAATGTTACCCATCACCTCATGGGTAGAAGTCCACCCAAATGGGATTGGCCCACAAGTGTAAAACAACTTTTGGCAGGGACACATAAAAAAGGATCAGAAACAGCCAGACAATTCTGGAAGGAATAGAACAAAATCAAGATCAATTTTGCCATTGTCACCTCCCCACAGGTCCCTCACCCACATCTGTTTCAATCAGTCCAGGCCAGTGCAGCTTCTTCACATGTCTCTCTGCTCTTTGTTCCTCTTCTGGCTCTCCATCCTGCTCCCTTCTTTTCAAGTCTTCTCTCTCTCTCTCCTCTCTTCTCCAGCTTCTTATCTCTCCTGCTCAGCTCCACCCTCCCTTGGGTGGGGCAGGGAACCTGGAACACACCCTTCTTCCTGGGGACCAACCTGTTATACCACAACAATTACTTTCATGGCTTACTTTCGTTCATTCAACTCTTAGTCAATTTGGAATTTGATTTCACATAAAGTATAAGATATGTATTTAATGTTACAATTTTCCAAATGGTTAATTTTTCCAGCTTTATTGTTAGAAATTCTTCCTCTACCTGAGCAATCTGAATGAACATCTTTGCATAGAGTAAATCTCCATATATCTTATCCTGTTCTATTTCCTGTTTATAGGATTATTTATAGGGAGGATTTTAGAAAGAATTACCCTGTCAAGAGAAACCATTGTGAAACAATTTCTATCTCCAGACTTTTACCCTAACAAAGATTTCCATTCCAGGAGGAAAGACTTCACCAAAGGGCAATACTAAAATCTCATTCATGTATGGAAACAGCTCACTCCAGTCCTCTGTTCATCTTCTTTATCACTAAGGTGTGAACAGTAATTTCGAAAATTTTAATAGCTATTTAGTACAGGATAGAAGAATACTCCCTTCAATTCATTTTACGATATAACTTTAGTCATATAGCTATGACCTTAGTATCATAAGGACAACATGAGGAAAGATAATATAGGCTAATTTTAATCTTAAATAGTGTTCAAATTTATTAACATAACATTTATACCTACAATTCAGCATCATATTGAAGAGAAAAAAACCCTGATACCTAAGTTGGATGTGTTCTAGAAGTGTCAGAGAAATTTTAACTTAGGACATCAGTTTACATTGGATCACCAATTAAACAAAACCCCCAAATATGGAACCAACTTTTGCTTAGCTTTAATTCTGTCCTTCAGAGATTAAAACTTTGCCACCATCAAAAAATTAAATATCACACTCTGTTCCCTTAAGATGGTAATTTAAAATTTTAAAAGAAAAACAATTAAGCATCATGATTGAAATTGGTATGAATAAATTCTGAATAAATTATTTTCTGTAAAATATAAATAAAAAATAAAGCTTGGTTGATTAAAAGAAAGCATTGCCCACAAAGCTAATTAGGGCCCCCCAGTGGCCTATGGGTTAAGTCTCAGTGCTATCACCACTACAGCCTGAGTTTGATGCCTGGTCAGGGAGCTAACCCACATGTGGTGCAGCAGACCTCTCCTGTCTCACCCACTACTCTCCTTAGCAATGCATTTCAGTAGATCCGCCTGTTCTGCTCTCCACTCCGTCTCTGGTGAATCCTCTCACCCCCCCACACTTCTGACCTATACCCCAGTTCTTCTACAGGAAAAAAAAAAAAATCTTTAAAAACAAACAAAAAACAAACCTAATTAAAAGGCACATCCCAGGACTTCAGTCATAGAAATTCTGATCTAGTGGACCTGGGTGGGGCAGTTAAACCTAAAATTTTAACTAGCACTTTAAATAACCTTTACATTTTCTAAATGTTTCCTAAAAATATAATTGATCCTTATACACTTACTTCATATACTCTGCCTTACCAAATTCCTAGTATTTTTATTTTTGTTATATTTTTTATTTAGACAATTACAAGATGTAAAATAAAGAAAATAATATTTTGTCTTTTCAAATTCTATGTTTTTGTTTCTTAGTTTATTGTGTTGGCTAGTATTCCCAGTACGATGTTGAAGTCAAGTAGTAATAGAAAAGATTTTAATATTTGTCTTTATTTTAAAGCCAGTGTTTATGACATTTTACAATTTAGGATAATTTTTGTTTTTTGAGACTTAAGACAACTTGAAGATATTTCCATCTACTCATACTTTTCTAAAAGATTTTAATCATGAATTCATGCTGAATTAAAGATCTTTCAGTATCGTCATATTTTATAATATTCTTTAGTTTTCATTTCAAGGAAACTGACAAGAAAAAAATCTAGTTAATGGCTTAGATATTAGGAAATCCTAAAATGTCTTCATGAATCTATGAAGCCAGGTACGTGGCATGTTAGAAAAGGATAATCCCTGCAGAGGACAGGTGTAGCTTCAACTTAAAGTGGGACCAAATCTGATGCACTAGAGTTGATGATTTATTTTTTGAGAGGATTACCTGTTTGCAAATGGTAACTTCATTAGGTGTCTTTGATTCAATGTGGTTTGGTACATAGAGGAAAAAACATTGTTTAACATTGAGAAAAACAGGGGTGAAGTGTTGTCTCCAATGCTGGCTTGACCTCATGGTACCCCAGGTTAGTTTCACTCTGTTAAAGAGAAGTAATATTCATCTTATTCATAATATTGCTCAACTGGTTAACCTCAATAATGACTATGACAGCTCTAAATGTATGACATGCAGCATAATTTAAGTAATTTGTTGGGATAGTGGGAAGAAAAACACTGGCGAACCTGAGAAAATAGGTAAGGTGTGAAGAGGGCAGTGTGGTGGGGCATAATGTGAGGTTTAGAGGATGTACAAGTTGCAGGGTAGAAAATGACTGCAAAGGCAGTGATAGAGGCAAATCAATACATTTGGTTTTTGTTTGTGTGTTTGTTTTGCTGGTGGGGAATCACAGTTTCAGGAACATTTAAGTCATACTCTCCTTTATTCACATCCAGTGTTTCTCTATCGCTCCACAGATGTTCTGTGAAGCCATTGGTATGAGCCACACAGGCCAGAATGGTTTCCAGACAGAAAATACAAGGTAACTCTACTACTCAGCTTCTCAAAAATTAAATCACTGGAAACTGAAAGCCAGGCGTTTCAATAAACTCATAGGCGGCTCAAGCAATTTCAGTGATGGAGGTATTGTTTTGGAGATTGACATATAGTTTATATGTATTAGGAGAAAGGAACCAAAAAATCTTTATTAAAAAAAGGAATTAATGAAAAACTAATTAAAGTTTTATAGGAAACTTTCCCCTCAGCTGGAACTGCCAGTTTTCAGATCTGGAGACAGAAGAACAGTTAAGGGTAGTCAGTAAGAAAAAGCCTGAGTGACCAGGGCACAGATGGGGGAGGGGGAGGAGCCCAGACCTTAAGGGCCTATTGCAGGCCCTGGGGGTGGTGAGGAGCAGCTCCAAGCACTGGGTTGCAAGGAGGGGCTGAGCTGGAGGAGTTTCCAGGGCTTGCTCAGTCAGTCTCTGACCCTCCTTCACAGTAGTTTACTCTGTCTTATGCACTAAGGAAAGAAAAAAAGTTCCTCTGGCATCACATTTGCAGCTGCTAGTTTCTCATTTTCCCATTGTCTACCCTTCTCTATTTGAGACACATTTGCTAAACCTGGAGAGGAGGAATTTCACCTAGCAGAGGAGTTGTTTAGGTCCATGTATTCACTCATGAATTCTTTCATTGACTACATGTATTGAGAGGCATTATGCTAACTGCAAGACAACGCTAAAAAAAGGCAGACATGATCTCTTCCTTTCAAGAGAAATGAAATGAGATCAGTTAACCAAGAAGAGCTTTAAGTAAAGAATCCTTCTTGGAATAACTATGCCTAATGGTAAATGCTGTCTTTGTCAGCACCGCGTTCTACTGCTGTGTCCTTCTCCCGTGCTCACCTCCCATGACATAGACTATAAAGTCATGTACATGGTTTTCCAACCTCTTTGGAACTAGAAGAGGCACGAAGCCCCGTTCCTGATAAGGAAGTGAAAGGATACAGAACCGAGGGTCTTTTAATTTACTGGTAAGAAGAAAAGACACAGCAGAAATCTTCCTGGTTCCATTACTTACCTCATTCCCCTGCCTTGAATATAAAGTTACCCCTGAAAGTGAGTCAGTCAGCATGTAACTTTGGGGCAATAGTCTAGAGTCATGGTGATCTGGTGCAAAAAAAAAAAAAAAAAACAAAAACAGAAAGTGATTTTTAGTATCATAGAGCAAGTGAACCAATACCTTTGGATTTTCTGTTACAAATGGAAAACCAACCCGTTACTTGCAGAGAATTGGAGGTTTTGGTTATTAACAACTCATAATTAGGAATATACCTTCCCACACGATAGCTTTTCATGTTGGCTACTCTGAAGAGGACTAGTCTGCTTTGAATGGATACACTCTGCTGTTAGCTTAAATAAAATCAATTTTATTATATTATAATCTCACCTCAAATTCCATCATCCCTTTTACCAATGCAATATCACATTTGTGACCATTGACTCATACCAATGAACAAGGACAAAACTCCCCCCAAAATAATTGTAAATATTATTGTAAGTTGTATTATAATCACTAAAAATCAAACTAGTCTCTTTTTAATGCTTCCTCTTTTGGTAGTCTGTGGAAGTTTAGAATTGTTCATGGTCTGTGGAAATTTAGAATTGTGTCTTTTCTTGGGAATGCCCTAGAGCTATTTCTCAAAGGCACTGCCTCTAATGAGTCAACAGACTAAGTTCTCTTTAAGTAGTGCAAGACAACTGAATTTTGCATAAGAATATCTCCTATTTGTGTGTGCAGAAGAAAAAACATCTTCACCCAGTACTCAGGCTTGTACTTATTAGTATTAGTTCCAGACCCAGTGCTAAGTCAAGTATTTTGAGATGCTAGTCCGTGAATAATAATGCCATAGAAACACAGTAATTAGTAGAACAGGAGAATGCTCCCTGAAGAGGAGACACAGGACTGCGAGGGGAGAGAAGACCTCGCCTTTCAAACGTGTCTGATACAGAAGCTTGAACTTTGATTTCTAAAGTTGGGGGCGAGGTAAAATGAATTATACTTCATTAGCAATGTGGAGGAAGACACAGCCTCCAGTCTCCAGAGAAGCAGTCTTTCATTGTTAAATTCCCAACACTTTCTGGTGGATGGCAAGCTAGGTTCTCCATCCTGATTTTTGCTGAACAGAGGTAGCACATTTTTTTCCCCTATGATTGGTTATAATTTCCTTCTCCTGTCTGTCATCATTATTGCTATTGTTTATTAAATTATGCAGCACTGCTCATACATAGAACACTGAGCTTTGTGGTCAAATTAGCAGCTGATAAGCGCGTGCCCATCTGTTCTCTCGTAGTACCCAACTTCAATCCTAGTTAGGCAGCTTTCTCGTCTTGTTTTCCTGCTCATCTCTATGTCTCATCTATAAAATGGAAAGGCACAGTGTTATGTTTGCTTGGACATAGTTCTATGTGAAGAATAGCCTTCCTTGGGTTTATTTGTTTTTAATGCATTTCATTATAAAATAGATTTTAAGCAGCTTGTAGAATGTAGGATGAACTAAGTAATAGGTTTAGGGACAATATAATAAACATTTAAAAGAAAAATAACAAAGAATAAAAAGACTCAATGTGTAAAATTGGTATTCTGAAATACGTACAATGAGAATCTATAAAACTTCTTGGAAAGAGTAATAAATTTCTCTCTGAGCTACCAGTAGGAAAGCAGTAAAGGCAGAGAGAAATGGATGTGAATTCACAAATGAAATAAGATGGCCTGTCCATATCTCAAAATCCTAAGAAAACCCAGAGGAAGGACTGTGATTTCCACATAAGATACTACTGTGCTGACTCCAATACATGAAAATATATGATATATACCCTAAAACTGAAAGCAATCCTAAATGATCACAAGAACTGTAGAATGAAAAATTTTCAATATAAACCACATGGGCCCTAGAAAAATCTTAAGCAAGTACCATGAAATCTGTGTCTTTTAAGAAATAATTTCTTGGTGAATCCTTGGCAGTAAATTTCATGCAAACTTTATCCTTTGGTAATTAAATGAATAAGTTCTTCTATGCTATGTAAAGTTTAGAGTCAAACCTAGTAAATTTTGGAGGGAATTTGACAGAAAGGTTGATTGGGATTTTCCATTTTTTTAAACTTGAGCTGTTCTTTCAGGAAAGGGATTTGATAGTATGAGGAATCATTTTTCCAGATGATACTGGGTTGATGATTGTAAGACCGTAACATCAGTTTTGATGGAAATAATGGATTTAATGTGCTTTGTAGGTTGATATGTTGGAATGATAGAGGTTAGAATGTATGTATTAGATACATTATACATCAAGACAGTCATATTAATGATGCCATTTTGATGTAGGTAATCCTAATATTTATAAAAATACCATAAATCCAAAAAAATCAACTTTTATTTTTTATTATTAATAGACACAACAGGAAGCTTTAACTAACTCTGATTCATTCTCTGTCGCTGAGCCTCGCCCCATCTCTCCTCCCACTTTGCCCTGGTGCACCATATAGCCTTTATGTTTTCAATCCACAGAGCTGCTAAAGCTATTTAAATCTATGTGCTTTTATTTGAACATGCCAGAATCTTTCATTCCCCTTTCCACATGCTGTTACTGACTGCCTGGCTGTATTCAGGGCGTTCCTGTATCAATTGTGCTAAACTTCTCAAGTAAAACTGTGACTTCCTCCGTGAAGTCTCTGGCATTTCCTTGTGTTCTAAAGACATTTTGCTTATCTGACTTTAGGCTTTCAAAAATCTTGTATTGTGATTGTTTGTATAATTTTTCTCTAACATGCATCACTTTATTTAATGTTAGTAACATTGAATAAATCATCTTTGAATCTGCAAAAACAAAACAAACAGAAGCCATAAAATATGATTGCTGCTTCAAGGACTAATTAAAGGATGGATGGGTGGAATGAAAGTCAGTTAGATCTTTGTAAGGAATACCAGAATCAACTTTCCTATAGGAATAAGATGCAGATGGAGTGGTAGAGACTCAGGGGAGGCCTGTAAGAGCTCCAATATGCTGCAGCATGCCACCTCCACTCCCACCTGTGTTAGACCCTGACCAGAGGTACTATCTCTTTCAATGAAGGATGACACATTTCAGTTATTTAAACCATTGGACACCTAACGAGTAATATGTATTTTCGTTTTAAAACCAACACTTCTCTCATGCAGTGAGAAAATCCTGAAGCATCACTGACATTGGGCAGGTAGAACTGCAAGGAAATGATAACCTTCTAATGAGAATAAGCGTATATGATTGAACATAATGAAATGTTTTTAGGTGCAGTCAGTAAAAAGACATTGTGGAAAATACAATTCAATGATATGGTACAATAAAACATCCTGGTTCCAACCATTAACCAACTTCCCTCGAAGTGAAGACATCTCCACTGGATGACTGGCCTTGAATTAGGCCATCCGTATAATGCACAGTGACATAAATTGCCATTACAAGCAAATGAACATTTACAAAGTGGGACATGGGGGAATAGTCACAAAGCTGGAAGGCGAGGTCTGGGAACTTTGTGTCTTAAGACGATGCTTTTCATAAAAAGACAGTGGGACTATAAGGGATCATTGACACTTCTAAAAATGGATATTAATGGCAAAACTGCATTTATGTGCTACTATTGATTTTACTATTGAGAATGTTTATATTCTCAGAAGGAAGAATGTTTTTAAAAATAATGAGATTATGATTCTTGATATTTTGGAGGATTTCATATTTTTCAAAAGGTTACACAACTATAATTCTTAGTAGTAAACTATATGTACATTTTAATGATTAAAAATTGTTTCATGTTTATAGTGGAATTTATTTAACCATTTTGAAGGATTCTTCAGATGACTTGTTGTGAAACTAATCTAGTCTACCTTGTAAAATGAGGTATACCTAAACCACAGTATGGATGAGAGGAACGGGGATTTTAAAAAATATATATGTGAGATGACATTCTTGTAACTAGACTATACTTTGTTAATTTATATCTAAGTGACTCACAATATCATCAAAGTAACCTGACCAGGTGTATTTTCAGATGAGGAGAACTGAACTCAGAAATAGCAAACATCTAACCCAAGATCTGAGAGTTGCTATCTAGCTAATTCAGTATTTGCAAACTGGTTTCTCTGACTTCATCTTTTTAAGTTTGAAGTCTATTTTATCTGATATAAGTATAGCTGTTCCTGCCTTCTTTCTTGGTCCATTTGCTTGTAGGATTGATTTTCATCCTTTAACTATTAATCTCTGTTTATCTTTCACAATTAAGTGTGTTTTTTGTAGACAGCAGAAGGTTGGGTTCTGGTTTTTTGATCCATCTTGCTATGGTGGGTCTTTTAATTGGTGTTTTTAGTCCATTTACATTTAGAGTTAATATTGATATACTGTCATCCATATTTGTCTTTTTTGTTATTATTATTTTTTTTTACCTTTTTGTGATTCTATTCCTTACCTAGTTCCGTATTTCATGGTCTTTCCTCTGTTGGTTTTGTCTTCATGGTTTCTTGTAGTAAGTTTTGGAGT